>CAJVPT010000490.1:0-29340 GCA_910592055.1 Acaulospora colombiana
CTTTATTAGCAAAGAAGTATAAAAACTTCTTGTGAACATCTTTTTTGTGTGTGGTCAGAGGATCAGCAGAAAGAGTTATCAAGTTAATGTGTTGTAACATACTTTATATTTATTTAATTATTATTATTATTATTATTATTATTATTTTAATACTGACTCAGCCTTGTTTTATTTGTAATTATGTAGTATCAATACATAAAAGCTATTCTAAGATGTACTATCTGTTTACTACCAAATAAAACTCAATAGAATTTCTCTATACTGAGGTACTCACCTTGTGGCTTGTTACCACCCCCTGGGTGGAGAGCTAACCTATCAGGATTGGGCTAGTGCTAAAAGAAATTTCAAATATGTAGAAGTTGTCTATAAGGTTTGTAATCCATTGATTTATGAACCAATTGATCAGGTGTGTGAATTGGTCTTTTATGTGTTTTTCCTTTGCTATAAAGATGGAATCTTCTTTTCTTGTCTCGTATTTTACTGATTTTTCTTTTTATCTAGTAATTCCCTTTCTAGCTTTCCACTTTTAAAAGGTTTCACATCATCTTTGCCATATTTAATATAGGTATTTGATTGTTTCGAGTTGGATTTCTGTTATATAGTTTTTCCTTTCTATTATATCTGAAATAGCTGTCTTGAGACTATATATAAGTTCTTTGAAAAAGACTCCTCTGATATTTACTATCAAGTATTTCTTGTATTCAAGATTATTTTTGTTTGAGAAATGGGTGGTGAAGAGTTGATATTCTTTTTTCTCCATATGGTTTTCCACGCAGGTTATAGTTATGTTTTTTAGGGTCTTTTCTGTTTCTACTCTGAGTTGCTGGTAAAGGAAGGGGTGTGTACTGGTTTTTGGTTCTCCACATTTGTTACATTTATTATTTTTGTAGATAGATGGGAGTCTTGCGTATAGCTTGCTCTTGGTTGATAGTTCATCATTTCAAAGGCTTAGATAGAACTTTCTTTGTTCTGGTCTTCCCTATCAGTGTAGTGGTTACTTATCTTCATAAATTGTAAGTATATTGTTGTTGTTTGCTAGTTGATTTCTTTAATTATTCATTTGCTGAAGTTGCATTTAGTTCTATTTAAGAGGTATCATTTTGCCAGATGAATAGTGTTTGTGAGCTTTTGTGTAATTATTTTTGTAGGAAGTTCAGTAAAGTGGTTGTTTCACTATAGTGCTATACCTCTTTTTGAGTCTTTATTCTAGTAATTTCAATTTTATTCTCTCTTGGCTTTATACCTTTCCATGCATCTATTTGTGCCAGCTGGTTTGCCATTTCATTATATTTGATCCCATAGTGGCCTTTAACCTTGTGTAGTATGAGTTTGATCTTTCTTCTCTTGCATAAAGCTTTGATCTGAAGTAGTAGATTTGAATTTTTTTGTTTTTTTATGACCTTGTTTTTATTTTCCTTCAGTGTCTTTTTTATTCCATTTATTGCTACTTGATTATCTATGTAAACATTCGCTGTGCTATGGTCAGGTAGTATACTTAGAGCTATTACAATAACTGCTATCTCTCTCTGGTGGATGAGGGATGTCATTTGATTTGTCTTTGGAAGGTGTGTTTCTCTGAGTCTGGGGTGATAATGACCCAGCTCAGACCCATGTAGTATTTTCCTTTCGAGTTTGTAAGAGATCCATCTGTATAGATGTCAAAAATGACAAAATTTTTAATTTTTCCCTGATTTTCTCTATCTTTTTTAGGTTTGCTTGTAAACAGTTGAAAACTTTATCTTTTTCTCTGTTTCTTGTTCGTGTTTTAGCTGGTATGTTGACTTTTATGTTCTTGTTTTGTGTGAGTGATTTTGATATCTATATATATTCAATGAGAGTTATGGGGAGGGAATCTGGAAATGTTCAGTTTCTCCACTTGCACTCCTTTATATTTGTATTGTTTTCTCTTGTTGATGTTAGGCTTTTATGGATGGGTATAGTAATTGAATATTGTCAAGTTGCTGTAAAGCTACATTCCCCCCTGTTGGTATCTAGGATATTTAGTATGCAGCCTTGACATACATACTTCCAGTGGGGAATTCCCTAGAGCTTGAGTATAGTATCTATACCTCGTTATATTTTGATCTATTCTTTTTTGTTTCTTTTTAATTTTTGGTTCTCCTCCTTTCTGTATATATATCAAATGAGGTTTGATTGTTTATAGGATATTGTATAAATTCCTTGTTTAAAGGTGTTGGTTGTTGTTTGTCATATTGGGATTGTCTTTGCTTCTAACATTCCTTTGATTTTATTGCTCAAGGTTAGGAACTATCTGGGAGTTGGACCTGGAAATGTTTTTCTTTTGATTCTTATGATTTGACATTATTTTAATGTTTTTGTACTGTTTGCATTTAGCAGTTGTCCAATGAAGAGTATATTGTGTTTGTGCAGTTAGTGTCGGTGTTTTGAATAAAAGTGCTTGCTCATGATTTCTTCTATAGGAGTATCTATTTATTGAATAAGTATAATACTATTATTTTCATTGCTAAGGTCAAATATGAAACCATGTCTTTTCATGAGCCAGATTATATCATGTATTAGGTTTTTTCTATGTGTTTCCATAGTTGTTTCATTTTGTTTAAAACGAGTTTGATGGACCAGAATTCATTCTATAGAGTTTGAAGTCTGCTTCTCGCTATTTCCCCAGTTATGTTGTTTTTATTAATTCAGTTAGTTTAGTTAGTGACGTGCAGAAGGAGTTTTCTATCCCAGAGGTGTATTAGATTGTATTCATATCTGTTGAAAAGAATATTATTTGGAGTTGTCATGGCAAGTCCTAGCTTGTGTTTATTGACTGCTATGACACTACTCATGAGAAGGTTGCATGCTTTTTCCAGAAGTATCATATCATTGCATAGATACTCTGCACTGAGAATCAGGACATGATTGATTATGTACTGCATCTGTTTATCAGTTAAATGCTTTATTTCTATAAGTTCCTTGGTCTTTCTAAACTTTTGTTGAATTAGAGTTTTTGGTAGTCTTTTTTTCATGAACTGTTATACCAGACTCCTAGAATTCTTGCTGGTACTTCTTGTGGACAGCCTTTGATTGTTTGTTTTTCCATTTCTATACCTTGTATGAAATCATCATCTTTTCCATTGATAATTAAAAGTTGTGACTTTTATGGATTGATTTTTGTATCATTTATTTTATAGAATTCTTCTGTTTTTTTAATGATTTGTTGTAGTTCTTCTCTGTTATCTGTGATCTATATGGTATCATCTATATAGGTGTTGACCGTGATGTTTACTTTTTTATTTTCCCATCCTAGCTTGAGATCTTTGCAGGATTTGATTGTTATTGTATAGCTTGTAAAGTTTTTTTCGATTGCTGTGATTAATGGGTCATAGAAGATTCTCCATAAAAGTGGGGAGATTGTATCTCCTTGATCTATACCATCATTGACCTCATATTCCTCTGTAGGATTGTGATATGTAAGGACCATGTTTTGTTTCTGGTTAAAAATATTACATAGAATATTAATTATTTGTGTTGAAATTTTTATTCACTCTAAGGCCTTGGTCAGTATCTCTAGATTCACTGAATTGTATATTTTTGACATGTCTTAACTAAGGATTCATATTTGTTTTTTTGTTTTTTTTAGCATGCTTGATGATATTGTTTATTATATGGATAGATTACTGTGTGCTGCATTCTGGCTATGCAGCCCAATTTAATTCTAATAGGATCTTATTCTTTGTTAGGCATGAAGCAATTCTGTTAATTAAAATCTTGATGAAGATTTTCTTTCCTGCATCTAGTAGTGTGATTGCTCTTGTTATATCTAGATTGTTCTGCCAGTCTTTTAGTTTAGATATAGGATATATGGCTCTTTTACTCCATTCCTTGGATATGAAGCCTTCTTTGATGATTCGATTGAAGATGTTTCTAATTTCTTCCAAGACTAGTTTGCTCAGTTTCTTGTATGCTAAGTATGGGATTTGGTTTCTTCCTGAAGAAGACCTTGAGCTTCTGTCTTTGATTGCCCTTTTCAACTCCTGTTTGGATATTTTTGTTAGAACTGTACTGTACCATCTATGGTCGATGTTGTTCTTTGGCCTGTATTCCTCTTGCCATGAGGAGTAATCAGCTATTGCTGTGATATTTATTGTTGGAGTTCAGTCCTTGAAATGTTTTTTAATTGCAGCTTTTATTTCCTTTGATTTGGTCAAGAAGTTTATCTTTTTCCTCTCCTCTATGACTATTTTGTCTAGAGTGATAGATCATTTGATCTATCCATAATGCTGTTTATTATCACTTTTTTGTTTGTTGCTAGGAAGGTTTGTCTGATTGCTATTCTTTGTTTAATGTCTTGGTTTTTTCTTCTCTGAGTTATTGCATGAATTAGAACTTTATGGGCTTTTATTGTTTCTTGTATGAGTGTGAGCCAGAGAGGTAGATAATCGTTTGGATGTGTTTTCTCAATTTTTTCCATTTGTTGTTTGAGATCATTTAGGTTTCTTTGCAGATGTTTCGCTATGTTAGAAGGTGAGTCATCTGTTTTTAAAAACATCTTTATTTTATTTTAAAGAAGTTGTAGCTGTAGAAATGGCCTCTCCACTGTCTTTTTTCTTTAGATATTTTTTTTTTCAGTGGTGTTTTTTTTGGAAATGTGTAGCTTTGCTGTTCTTAGAAGATGGTTTTATAGTTTGTTCTATTGTTTGTTTATGCATATGGGCTCAGCTTTTTTGTTATTCAAGGAGTTTTCTATTTCTAGTGTGAACTTTTCTTATTGTTCGTTGTTTGTTAGATGCCAGTTGTATCTGATGTTGGGTTTGTAATAAGTTGATTCTTTTTTTTGATCTTAATTGCTATACTTCTATTTCTGTCATGACTGGCTTGTGATTGCTGAGAATAAGAAGGTCTAAGGGTTCACTGATTAGGGCTTTCTTGCTTTGCCAGGTGGGTAGTATGTTCATCTATATTTGATCTATTCTGCTGCTGTGGGTACTTCAACTCCAAATGAATTCTCTTTTAATAGGGTTGTGAAGTCTATATTTGTCTTCGAGACAATTGTCCACAAGAATTTTTATCTGGGAACCTGAGGGCTTGTTGACTATACTCCTTCTTCCTGCATTGTCTCTATTCCATACTGGATTAGGTACACTATTAAAATTTTTCAGAACCAGGAGATGCCAGTCTTTTTGGATAGCTTTCCTGATCCATCATCTTAATTGATTTAGGATGCCTTGTCAGTTCTTGTCTCCCTGTTAAGCTGGAAAGTAAACGCCTATTATTCTTAATTTTTGTTTTTTAGGAAAGGCTAAGTCTATGTGGATAAGTCTTCCTGGCCATGTATCATGCTTGAAAACTCTCTTTGTTATTTCTTTGTTAAGCATGATGTTTAGTCCCTGTCCTATTTTTTGTTCCTTATTGTGGGACTATATTATATTATATTTTGGGTGTTTCCAGTGTTTGAATTGTAAATTTGTCCCATTTGACTTTGTTGTTATGACTATATCCCATTCCTTCATAGCAGGTGAACCAGTCCTTCTTTTTTTGATCATTAACCAAGCCTTGGATGTTATATATTGTAGCTTGTCAAATCATGTCTTTTTGGTTTTCTTTTGTTTTGTTTAGATTGTTATTTATTATATGCTATATTAAATTTGTCTGTGAATTGGTAAGTATGGTGGTATTGTCTGTATCATTAGTTATTGTATCTTCTATTGAGATAATATTGCTATTGTTTATGGTATTTTCTATATTTCAACTCATTAATGGGTGGAAGTGAATTGGGATTAGTTTGAGTTCAAGATATTTGTCAATGCATTAAACATTCAATTCATGTTTTGGTCCAACCTATTCATAGTGGAATGGATATATTGTTGTTTGGCTTGGATGTCTCTTAAGTTATCGGGCATCTCTTCATTATTTTCTGCTGAGTGATTTTGATTCTCTTTGGTGTCCTGAAGTTCCTTTACTAGTTCTATATATTCTTCATTGTAGCTCTCCAGGTTAACAATATATTCATCTAATTCTGTTATGTTCTCTCTGATTTCCTTGATTTCTTTCCTAATTTCTCTTAAGATCTCTAGGATTTCATTTATTGTGTTTGTTAACTTGTGGTTCGAAGGATTAATTGTCTTGGTTCTTTGGCCTTGCTTAGCTGCTACAGCATAAGATCTTGGTTTGATGATGGTGTGTTTTTGTCTGGTTAGGTTTCTGATTGCTCCTGTTTTTACTGGTTTGTATTTGGTATAAAGTTTATTAAAACATTAGGCTTGTTCCGATCTGTACTGCTTCCATTGTGTATGGCATTCCTTTAGTGGAAAGTTTTCTACTAAGTGTTCTGTGCTGCTGCAAAGGCTGCATAGTTTGGTTTCATTATATTTTTATTCTACTATGGTTTCTCCAAGTTGAAAGTTTTCTTTAATGGTGGCTTCTCTGGTTTCCTCATTTTCAAAGCTGATTACTGCAAATCTTTTTCTTTTGTATGAAAGATATCTTGGGATATAGCATGATTTGGTCTTGATTTGCTCACATATATGTCAAAGATCGAAGGCTGTTGTATTTGATAGCAGGTTAGTTAGTTTGGCTGCTATAGCCTCTCTTTCTTTCATTTGTTTGACATTTCATTGAGCATTGAATACTCTGACTAAGTCTGCTCTTAATGGAATACTCCATTTGTTAATAATCATATTCTTGTTTTTTTTGTCTGCGTAAGTTATTGTGACAGTCTACCACATTTGTTAAGTTGTTATAATGATGTTGATGATCTCACCATATTTGGCAAAAGCTTGTCATACTTCAATGAAATTAACTTCTATGGGTATGTTCCACACTACAATACTGTTTTCCTTTTTTTGTACTAATGATATAGTTGCCATGCGTTTGAGATGAATGTTACTTATATCAGGCAAGATTACATTGCATGTCTCATCTGCAGCTTATTTATCCTCAAATATGGCTATGATGTGTTCATTTTATTTTTTCCTTTGCTAAAGATAGACATGAGGCCAATGATAGAGTCTAGGCTCTTAGTGAGAAAGCCAACTTTTGACTTGTTATTAGATCTTGAATTGCACTTGCTTTTATTCCTGTCTTGGCTCTTTCTCTTCCGAATCTGGTTCTTCCATCGAAGGGGGATCTGGGCTTGAGCCTGCCAAAAGTGTTGATTTTTGTTTTTCAATTTCTTTTTTCAGTCTGCCATTCTTCTTCAGGGTTTTGGTCTGTTTAAGAAATGCTTTCTCCAATTTTTTTTTCCAAATCCATTTCTACGTCTGAGTCGATGGTTCATGCTTTGGTTCCAGTATCTTCTGGTTGTGTCGCTGGGTTTTCTTTTAGTCTTCAATAGCAGATGTGCTTCTTCTACTGATTGACGTTATTGAGATTTCTTCTTCTACTTGTTCGCTTCAGGTGGAGTTGTCGAATGTCATTTTTTTGGGTTCTGTGCTATTTGGGTCTTTCAAGCTTGATTATTGTTTATTGTTGAGACTGTTCATATGTTTTTCTGGTCTGTTTTCTTTTCGTAAAACTGTTTTTCTTTTGTTTTTGCTGGTTTCCTTTCTGGTGTCTGAATTCAATTCTTTGCATATATTTCTTATGTTACCTCTTGCTAGAATATTTATATTGTAGTTGGGTCACTCCGAACTATATTGTTTTCTAGGTTTCTTTTGAACTTATCTCTTCCATTCACTTTTTTTCTTTTTTTCAAAAATTATCAAAAAAGTAAATTTTTTAAGAAAAAAAGGATCTGTGGTAAAAGATATTATTTATTTTATCATATTTAATAAAATATAAAAATATACTTACCTTTTTTTAATTTTACTGACCCTTTCTTTCCACTTGTTCATTTTATAATATTCTATTTTAAATCTCAAATCTAAAATAACTATCAGCAAGCTTATATTATTAGTCTTGTTATAGTACTTTTTAAATTTTTCTAAACAAGCAGCAGTTACTTCTTTTATTGTTTTATTAGCTTCTTTTTTACTATACATATCTTCTAAATAATCAATTAATATATTAAACCTAGGGATAATTGAGGAAAGTGTTGGATAGCTTAAAGCTGAAATTATTTTTGTTGTTTCTTTAAACTGTCCAAGCAATTCTACAACCTGTTCAAATTTATTTCAATTATCCTCAGTAAATATATATTGTTTTAGTTCTTGGCTTAACATCATAATATACTCGATTGCCTATATATAAAT
This sequence comes from Acaulospora colombiana, assembly GCA_910592055.1. Taxonomy (NCBI): domain Eukaryota; kingdom Fungi; phylum Glomeromycota; class Glomeromycetes; order Diversisporales; family Acaulosporaceae; genus Acaulospora; species Acaulospora colombiana. The sequence continues at coordinate 8,157 of CAJVPT010000490.1, forward strand.
TTTTTAAAATTAAAATTAAAATAAATATAAATAAAAACAAATTAAACTTACTATTTTTAATTATATAGTATGGGCCACTATTTTACATGTTAAATTTCAGCATGTTTCTATATCCAAAATTAGTTTCAAAGTTTTTATTCCTAGGGACTTGCAAGCTACATTTAATTTTTCACATTACTGAGATAATGATTGTATTTTTGCGATAAACCTACATAACTATATATATATAAGTTAGTTACCAATATAAAAATAAAATAATCTATCTATAAAAATTTATCTTCTACAATTTATTTGAAAGTATACTCAAGGCTTTTTGAATCCCAATATTTATGAGTATATAAAACATCAAAAATGATTCTCTTCTGTATTGAAAGAAATTGCTTGCAAATTTCTTCATTCTTTTAGTAATTTAATAAATAATAAGTTATTTAATGTATTGTCAATCATTATTTCCTTTGTTTTTTTTTTAAACCACAACTGGTATTAGATGCGAGCTTTTTATTGATAATTAAATCTTTTTTTTTTTTTATCACAAATAAGCAATATATGCAAGTTTTTATTAGAAAATTAATTCATAAACAGTTATATGAATAGTCTTTACAATGTTGTGATGCCTAAATAAATTAACTAATGCCTATTGTTATTGTCCTATTGTGACACACTTGCAGTCCGTGATTGGGTATGCCAGAGTAGGGTTGAATGGCAATTACCTATTCGAAAAATGATACTATTACTGCTAGAGATAAGATAGAGTAGCTAATAGAGTTTAAAAGTTTATTTGAAACTGTTAAAATAGTGCTAAAGAGTTTATGGGATTGGTTCGGTGGTTGATTATCAGGTGGTGGTCTGGTTGCTTTCATGGGTTTCCATTTGATGCCAGTGAGTAGTGCTATAGTGGTAGTAGCAGATCTTTCTTTTTATATTCTGTATAAAATTTTTAGAACCTTGTTTATGATTTTAACCTTTGCTTTGTTACTTTGAATTTGTTCAAGGATCTGATTAAGTATTCCTAAAGAAATATTTAAAAGTGTTCTGCTATCTGCTGGTATGATATTTGTGTAGTGGATGTTTGTCTATGTAGAGTGATTTTTTCTCTGGTTTTGTTTTTGTAAGATTTTTTTAAGAATGTTGTTATATTTGAGGAGTTTTTGGTTAAGTAATTTTCTGTTCTTTATGCAGTTGAAAACATGTTTTAGTTTTTCAATTGTGTGGTCACATCGGGGATATTTAGATAATGGGTAGAGTGAAGGATATCTACTATGAAGTTTGGCTCTAGTAGGAAGGCTATTAAAGAGAATATTGATTCTGAATGCAGATAATAACCAGAACTGGTATTTGTCAGTATGCCAGTACTTTTTGTTTGCTTCTTTGAGTAAAATAAAATCTTGAATGTTGGTGGATTTGAGGAGACAGTTTTGACTAGTGATGATGGCGATGAGGTTAATTGATGAGTTAACAAACTTAATCCACTGAGTGCAGCTGGTTTTAACTTGATTATTGATGAGTAGTGATGTGTTATAGTTGTTTGTTGAAAGTGTAGATATCTTTTTTGTAGTTTGATTTGTTATGGTATTGGTTGTGGATGAGTATTTTTTGAATATTAGTGAAATGTTTTTTGATTTGGAGATTTTTGACAATAATTACTGAAGTGACTATAAGGGATTTTGATATTTCTGTTTGAGTATGATAATGTTGAGAAGTTGAGAGGATTTTTGAGATTGCACTCAATGTGTGAGCCAACTGGGATTGATTGTATTAAATCTGTTAGGATGGTCTATAATTTATTTTGTATTTGGAAAAGATTTGAATAGAGAGTGAGGTGTTGTCAATTTCTACTTCGATGATATTAGAATGTTGATACAAGGATATCTTTTTAGGACTTGGGGTTGTAAGTAAAGGAAGGAATGGTATATTTATAATTGGGATACTCTGAGGTACTTATGGAGCAAACATGTGTCTGAGTTTATTAATATTATTTAGGAGATAGGAAAGATTGTTTTGCATGATATGTCAGGTTGACTTGATAGGAAGTAGGTTTTGAGACAATACAAGGTTGTACTGAACAAGCGCAAGAAATCAATTAGTGTAAGTTGTTATTGCTGTTATTGTCTTTGAGGATGTAATGCCTTCCCTTTATGATTTCTATATTCTTGATGTTTTTGCATCTCTTAATAAAGTTAAACTTGTCATTGTTGAAAAATGCCCAGAATAAGGAGTGTGGGTTTAAGTAGGGGAGAGTGTCTCCAATTAGGTTTGATATATTGGGTTTGAAGTTTTCAAACCAGAGTGAAGTTTTGCTTGATAAGATTCTATCAATTTTAGTATGAAATTCTGACTATGTATTTTTTTCTGAAGAGTTGTATCAAAGAAACTGTTTGATATTTTTGACATTGGATTTAGATAATATAATGGCTGTTGATTTGTTGATCAATAGGTGAAGCCCTATTGTTAGATATGAGCCTTGTATTGGAATGAACAATTATTAGGACAAATATTGATTTTATCTGAGAGGATTGTGAACGCTGCATCTAGTATCCAGGAGTTGATTTTTGAAAATATGTTGGGTTGACATATTGGGCAAGCCCATATTGCTATGCTCATTTGGATGGATAAGATCTCTTTTTTTATGTGAGAGAGAGTCTTGCTATTGTTGAGTATTGATATTAGAAGTTTTACAATAGTTTGATCCTTTTGGACTTTGAGAGATGTGATGTTAAGACCAGCTTGTAAAACAAAGCTTTATTAGAGATTGTTCTTTCTATTCCTTGTTTACACTTGATGAGGTGATTGAAAAGAGCTTACAGCTTTTGTATATCATTGGCTTTGATTACCGCTATCTGCAGGGCATACTCTAGTTGAGTTGAAATGATCCATTTAGAAACCTGAGTTATTATAGATCCATTCCAACTTTATTGTTCCATTATACGTTTGGTGTAGTTTTCCATTTTCTCTTTGAGTTTTCTTTTTGTAGCAGTTGATGATGATTTGCCTGATAGATATATTCTAATATACTTGATGGATTGGTTCAAAGGCTTTGAGGGTATCGATATGTCTTCCACTATAAGCTTCTTTCTGCATTTGTCACTCTTAAAAGAGTGGCTAGTTATAGGGTCTGTCTTGTTTTTATTGTATGTAATATGATTTATCTTGAGGAAGAATGTGAATGTATTAGTGGCATCTTGTAAGGTTGTTAATTTGTGTGTAAATATGGCTACATCGTCGATATAGGCAAAAATGTTGTTATCTTTTGACAGGTTTTGCTCAATTTTAAAGATTACCGGGTTATAAAAAATGATTCATAGAAGAAGTGCTATCGTTTCTTCTTGGTCTAGATCCTGGGAAACCAACAGTGAAGTGATAAGGTTGTAGTGTAATATGAATTGGAGGGATCTATACCTTAGTAAATTCAATATGATTGATAATATTTGTTGAGGGATTTTGATTCGATTCATGGCAAATAGGAGGCTATCAAGATTGACTGAATTGTATGCTTTGGAAATATCAAATGAAGCTATCTAGAATTTTTCCATTAGATTGGTCGAGATGTTTATTAAGGAGTGAATAATAGAAGTGGGCTCTATAGTACTTTGATCTTTTGTGCCTACATAATTTGATTGTGAGAGGATGTTATTGTTGGCAATGATGAAGAATAATCTTGTATTAATTATCTTTGTAAAGATCTTGTGACTGATTTCAATTAGAGCTATTGGTCTGGTGCCCAAGAGGTTATGCAATTACACTAGTATTTTAGGGAGTAGAGTAATAACTGATTTTTTTCAGGATGCCGGGATGTGACCAGTTTTGAGAATTTCATTTAGGAGCTTTTCAAATATCTTTTGGGCATGTGAGCTTATATATTTCCAGGCTTTATAGGGGATTTTAGTAAGGCCAGGTGCTTTGTTTAAAGGGAAGAATGAGATTGACTCTTCTATATCATTTTGGTCAATTGTAGTTAATGTAGTATGATATAGATCACTAGGTATTTGATTAATTGGGCTATAGTCAAGAAGCTATTTTTCACTAATAGAAAACTCCTTGGTTATGGGAAGTTTGTGATAATGACTAATTATAATTTCATCAAGTGTGTCTGGGTCATCTTGTAGTTGAGTACCATTATGGAGGATATATAGGTCTAAGGATAGTTTGAGATCATTGATCACTATTGAAATATATTGTTTGGGTCTTTTCCAAAAGTTTGAATAGTTTTCTTTTACTCATAGTGAGATTTGTTCAACCATGTAATCAACCATTTTTTTTTGTTTTTCTGATAGTAGTACTTTAAGGATTTTTTTTAATGGTCCCAATTGTTGGAGGGAGACTAGATATTCTTTTGTAGAAAAGCTTTGCTTTGCCTGTAAGGAGAATGTTGAAGGGCTTATTTCTGTTTTTGCTGATAACACTTTTTGGTTGCTTAATGGTTTGGTTAATATCAGGGAATAATTATTTTGATTTTATGGAATATTGTTGCTTTTTTGTTGGGATATTAGAATTTAGAGCATTTTTTATTATAAGTTCGAATTGGTGCCATTTGGAACACGATTCTGTTTCCAGGGCTATATTGATATCCTCAATGAAGGAGTTTAATTGTTCCTTTATTGCCTTGTTAAATAAGTACATTTTTGTTGAGTAAGAAATTCTTTGTGGTTTGTACTCAAACCACTGAAGGATTATTGTGATGTCTTTATGATCTATTTTGATATCGCTTGAGTCAGACACATGATAATTTAGAATCTTGCTTGCTAATTTGGGAGAAAGTCACACTTGATCTATTCTGGAAGTGCTAGTGCTAATGTAGTGTGTATAGAAATGTTATTTGACAGTGATCTTGCTGGCATCTATTATATTGTTCATTGCTCTGTAGATTTTGTGTTTGCAATTATTTGTTGGGGCATTAATTAATGGAGACTTTAGGGGGCATGTGTTGAAATCTCCTGCTATAATGAACTTATAACTCTTGTGGGGATGAAGCAGTTGTTTTAGAAATGAGTAGATGATATCTCTATGAGGAATGGAATGGAGGAGATAAAGGGCTACTATAATAATATCTATTTGAGGTTTAAACTTAAAATGTATGGGGTACTAAAATTTGTTAAAAAAAAAGATTTCAGTTATATGGTTTGAAAGGGTTTTAAAAAGAATTATGCAAGTGCCGTTGCTGGGGGCTTCATTAGGTAGACTTGATATAATTATATTATTGTTGGCTTTTTTTGGAAGTGATTTTGAGGAGATGTGTTTGGTTTCAGTACATATTTTGATTTGCCTTTTTTAGTTAGAGAATTTAGTAAACAGTGTAATTTTCCTGATTCATTTAAACCTTGGACGTTGAGGGTTGAAATTAAGAGGTTTTTAATTTTGCTATTATTATTTTTTTTTGATTGAAGAATTTGATGGGTGATGTTTGCTTAACTTGATGGGATTTGTTTAAGATCCATTGTTATAAAGGAAGGGCTTGAGTTAGAAGTGTAATTTATAATTAATAGAGGGGAGAAAGAAGAGCCACATTGGGATCAGATAGCTCTGATACTTCCACAAAGTTCTCTGTGAGTTTTTGGAAGTAAAAGTATTGTTTCAGAATATTTAATTTCTCGGTGAAGAATTCATCCTCTTTTAATGGTAGGGTGATATTTGCTTCCTCTTTCTTTAAGATTTCATTTGAGATTGGAAGAATGGGAAGGACTGGTTGAATCCATTCTCTAGGAATAGGGTCCAAATAATTATTTTTAATTTTCTTGATATTGTCACTAAATAAGAGGTTATTTCTGTTGAGATCATCCTTTAAGAGACCTAATTCTATTTCAATTACTTCAAAATCATTGGAAAGGAAAGGTTGATTAGATTGTTAAGAGATGGTCTATCCAATTGAGTCCAAGAAGTAGTTTGAATAGGTAAAGGGGATTAATTGCTGGATAAGTGTTTTGACCAGAGATTGGTCATTGATGGGTAGCTCTATGCCAGTGTTCTCACTGTGCCAATGGGGTGATGAAAGGGGCAGTTTTTGGATTAAGTAATCTTTTGGAAGCAATTTTAAGGCATAGTTATTATCTCATAAGGTTTTTGAGACTTGTTTAATGTGATAAATATCATTGCGTATAGGAAATAGGGAAGCTAAGTCTTGAGGAAGTTGTTGTAGATACTGTATTAGGAAGATTGATTTTTGGAGGGGTAAGATCATAATATTCATCTAGAAGTTTGTTGAAATGTAGAACTTTTCACATAGTTGGTTGACTAATTATCTGAGAATGCGAAGTTGTGCTTGTTCTGTAATGAAAAAAATAAATTTGAATTTAGAGGAAAGGTTCTGGGGATCGGATGTGAGATTTGGTAGTTTTTTGAAAAAGCTTTCAGGTAAAAGATCAAAGTTATAAAAACATCTCAAGGCTCGAGCCATTGTAGCGGTCATAGAAGGGGCCTCTAATGGGAAGGCATGGGGCAGTTTAATTTTGATTCTGGAGGGGATTTTATTAGGATGATTGGAAAGCTCCGGAAGAATATTATTAATAAGTTCTTCTGAATATATTAGGAGTTCTTTATAATTTATCTTCTCTGTGGAGAGGTCAATAAAGTAATTGAAGCCATATTTTAGGATCTGAGCAACTTGCCAGTATCAAAGAGTGTGAAGGTCTGAGGTTTAGAGATACGTAGCAAAGATGGATTTGTTAATAACGATATTGATTTTTTTTTTGATGGTCCTGTTAATATAACCAATATTATGTTTATTGAGGTAGTTAGTCTGAAAGTCTTTTACTAGCTTTTCATATTCTCTCTGATGGATTCCTTTTAGCTCTTCAGATTTGACAAAAGATCTAAAGAATGCTCTGTCTTTGTATGAGATTTTTGTAAGGACTGCTGATAAGGTCTTTGGGGATGGAATACGAGAAAGATTTCTGATTTTTATAAACATCTACACGAGAGATTTTGGTGAGAGATTGGTATCATTAATTATTGTCACTGTTTCAGTAATAGAGGATTGGTAGTTTGATGGACTTGCATTTTTAATATCTTCAGAACCAAATACATCTTCAGTTTTATTGGCCCATGAGGACGGAGTTGATTGTTTATTACTGGGATTGATTTCCATATCTGTGGCTGTGTTCTGGTTTAAGGGAGGTTAAACTTGATTGGTGCATTTAGATGTGCTATCACCAAGAAAATTGTTTGATTTGTTATCATTAAGGGATTGATCGCCTTCCTTATTAGTTAATTTAGTTGCAGATAAGTAAGAGAATCTTGATTTGTAATTTTTATGAGCTGCTGATCAGTATCTTGTGGTATAGAAGTGTTTGGAGAGGTATAGGGATTTCCCTTTTTTTGAGAGAAAAAGTGTTGGAAATGGTGTCAGTGGAAATGGAAATTTGGTTCCAGGGATAGTGAAGTTTGTAATCCATTGTGTTTGTGATGACTTGACGAATTGCAAGTGTTCTGTCATCCTCTGATAAATGAAAGGTTGATTGGTGTTCCATGAATTTATTGAGAATAGTGAGGTCATTGTAAGGAAGAATTTCGGCTGAAACATTGAGGGAAGAGAAAGAGACTCATAAAGTTTATTTTTTGGTTTCAAACTTGATGTGGACAATTTTTAGATCTAAATTTGAATCTGAGTTGAAAGGTTTACTAGTTGGAATTAGTCAGGATGTAGGGCAGTGTTGAAGGATAGGGACTTTAAGGTAAGAGGCTGGTTTTTTTGCAAAGATGAGATAAGTTTTGTTTTGTTTATAGATGACAGAGATTTTTGGTTTTTTATTGTTTGTTAGGATAATGTCTAAGATAGAGAATTCATTTTTATTATATATAGCCTTGGAGGGACTGCCTCCAGGCTCTTTTTGCTTACCTTTGAATGAAATTTTGTTTAAGTTTTTTTCTGAAAATTTGTGGTTTGGGTGATCAATGGGAAGAGTTTTTTATGTATATATTGATAATTAAATCTTAAGCATTTCATTAATAATCTTATATATTATATGCAGATTAATAATAACCTATCGTGGCTTGTCCTAGGCAGACCTGCTTAAAACCTCTCTATAGATGAGCATGCCTGACTAGGGGCCGGATGGTTATAACAGTCATCAATGGTGATGTTGGTATAGTTAACTAATTATATTATAAGGGACTACACTACTATGCTAACTTATACACTAGTATCAAATTCTCAAGGATTATTTTAACTATCCAGATACTCTGATACTTTTCACTTGAATCTTAGAAGGAATTTTTATTTTCTTTGTCACTACCTGCAGCATTATAGACAAGTCCTGTTTGATAGGTCCTTCATTTAAGCAAGTACCAGATTGGGATATTCCAAGTTAAGATAATCAGATTCTAGATTCTACTGGTACAGTTTGGGGTAGGAAATTTTCCGATGATTGGCGCAGTCCTAAAAGTGGGTCCCAGATTTTGATGGTATAGTTTAGGAGTTAATGATATGTTCAGATGATTACCACAGTTCTAAAAGTGAGGTTCTGGAGTTTGTTTCTTGTCTAGTTCAGGGGGTTAGGTTGGACGTAATTCATGTAACCAGATCAGGGACCTTTCTTTATGCAATCCTTACAGTAGATCCTTTTTAGCCCGGCATTAACAGAAAGGCCAGAAGTCCAATTCTTATACAACCTGGTTATTTTTCTCACATGGCCCTTGTGTGGTATTGAACTCTGGACCTTGTAATTGCGATCTGAGAGCACTACCATTATGCTATAGACTCACAGGTCTCAATCATTATTTCCATTATCTTTAAAATACATATATATATATAATATAACATGTAATAAAAAAAAAAAAAAAAACTCTTTTCCAAAAATTTCAGAAACTGTAAAAATTTCCTTTTTTGGCAAAAACACAAAAACGAACTCTATTTCAGCTACCAAGTAGTAGCAGCCTACAGGATAGCTTCCACGAGGCAGCTAAGAAGCCTTGTAAGGTAGAAAACACCAGAATACAACATTGATAGGATCAGCAGGAACAATGGAAAGACCCTGAAAATTAAAGCAACAACTCTTTCCTCGCAACTCAGACACACACCACTAGGAATCAGAACAGCTAATCTGAAGAAACCATGGACAAGAGGAAAGAGAAGGAGGACAAGAACCAAGCAAATAGGATGGATGTCAAATCAAATATGCAAGAACTAGAAAAGGAAAATGAGACTAGCACAAGAATTAGCAGAGTACTCTTACCAAATACAGTGCACACCATTGAAGAAGAAACAACCCTAGACATTCTATCCAAAGGGGGCATTCCAAGCATTACTAAACAGACTGGATACAGTTACAAGAACATGGAAAAAGAACAGGGATCTCCAACTACCTTTCAGAAGTACCAAGAATACCAAGAGACCCTCGGGTCTGGAAAAGCCTTCATCGATTCAGGCCTGGTTTCCAGACAGATAGCCGAGGAAAAAATAAACTTCATCAGACAAAAAATGGTGCACCTTCCCTCCCTAAAATATGTGAGGTACAAATATCCAATTAGAAAACCTCAGATCGCCACTATTTTTGGCAATCAAGAAGAAGCAAATATGGCATGTGAAACCACACTGACAGAGAATGAGAATGCCAAATTCAAGAAGATCGCCCTTTTGGGTTCCCAAGAAAGCAATTCCCATACAATCAGAGTATGGGACATTCCCTTATACTTCATCAAAACAGACCTAGCAAAATTCTTCAACAAACAGATAAATATTGTCTACATAACTCTACAGAAAACTGGACTATTCCAGATGGCAAACATCACCTTCTCCAATACCTCTGACTATGTAGAGATCAGCCAGGAATGGTCACTCACAAAGGGATATTATTCATGCAGGATATTCCCATTGTACAAAACTCATGAAATCAAAGAAGAAAGAGAACGTTACAGTGCCATACTCACCCAACTATCACCGGACACAATAGCATTAGACCTGACAGTGATCACCACAAGTATAGAAGCAAAATCAATATATATACCTTGGAACAATGATAACTAGGCTAAAAGATTTGCTGTCTTCACTTTCCAATCTAGAGAAGATCTATAGGCAGCCAAATCATCAGCTCCTCAAATTAAAGAAACACAGACACAATGGGTCCAACAAGAGACTCCTCTATGCCACATTTGTGGCTCACCAGAACACAACATGTACTCCTATCCTGACAAACCAGAGACACTTCCATCAAGACAATATATGAACCGGTCAAACAACCCCAGAATTAGTAGACACCAAGGAAGCAGACCAGCCCCTAACCAAGACACACAAAGGTATTTCAACACCAGAGACAATCCAAGGAGCTATGAAAATATCCTAAAATATGGCCATAACCCAGAGAACAAGCAACACCAAAATGATATCCTGAATATACTGCTATCAATCCAAAAGGACATAAAAGAGATGAAGAATGACTTGAAAGACTTGGCTGAGAGAGTGGATGCTCTAGAACAAAAATGCACTAACTGGTACCCCGAGAGCATTAATGAACTAATGGAAGACCTGAAGGAGGACACAAACACTAACAGCGAGGAGCAACTGAGAGCCTCCAGTGTCAACATCCAAGACATAAAGAAATCCCAAGAAGCATACCAACAACAACTAAACAGAATAAGTGTAACAATGGAAGAGGTAATCAATCTTGTTAAGATTTCACAACAGGCACCCCAGAAGGATGCAACTCAACATATTAACATGATAGCAAGCAATACAATAGAACTCCCAAGGGGGAAAAGCAGCAAACAAAAAATCTCAACACTGCCCAAATGAACAATAATTACAAAACCAAATTACAATGAACACCTCATCACAGGACAAAATCAAGGACACATAGAAAAGAAAAATAATACCAACCATGCCTCATGGTCAATCTTAACACACAATATAAAAGGAATGGTGGAGGACAACAAACATAACCTTTGGTTGGAATACTGCGCAGAGAAAGAATGGGATATCATTATCACAACAGAAACCAATGGAAATGAACAACAGATCAAACATTGGAAGCACCAAAAGTATCAGCTAACCACATCAATTGACAAACAGCAAAAGATAGGACAAGGGGTGAGCATAGTCATACACAAAAACATTGCGATCAGAATATTCAAAAAACAAGAGATTAAGGAAAGGGCCATAGCATTAGATATGACATTCCCGAGGAGACAAAAACTCAGGATCATAGGAGTATACCTCACACCAAGAAGCAGTAACAACAGAAACAAGACTGAGATAGAGAACACAATACAGGAATGGATAACACAGTCAGAGAAGATAAACGTACATATCATGATAGGTGAAGACTTCAATACCACTCCAACCTAGCCATGGACAAATGGAACCTCCATAGACAACCAGACAGCTGTCAACCAGAGTCGAAGCTGCTAGAATGGTTAATAACCAAGAACTTCAAAGACACATTCAGGTCGCACAATCCAACACAGAAGAGCTTCACATGGAGCAATAACAGAGGAACACATGGAAGAATCGACCAGATAGGTACTTAACACAAGAAACCTGGCAAACTAGAAACTCACACATAATAGATTATCCAGATGCCCTACACAAGAGTGACCACAAAATCATGATCACTAGGATAGATATGTGGCAACTCAACATTAATAATCACCAGAAGATCTATAGAAGCAACCTACGATATAACTGGAGCAAAACAAATACCAAACAATAGGAAAAATTCAAGAGCACCGTGGAAGACAATATAGAAAAAGAGGACAAACTAGAACAAGAAGACATAGAAGGCAAATGGAACAAATTCAAACAATCCCTTCTAACAGCAGCAAATCATCACATTCCCAAGATAAAATCAAAGAAGAGAAATAAGAGAATAGGAAAACCTCCAACTCTATACAAGAAAATCACCAACATCCAGATATTGGTAGAACTCTTTCAAAGAAATATCGATACTCCCAATGAATACACAGAACACTTCATATAGGAGCAAATCAATAGTATACAAAAGAATTTTCCAGAGCTGATAAAGGAATTACTATTATATGAACCATCCAACTAACAGAACAAGCAAATACACTGGAAAAAAATATGCAAAGACCATATTATTCGGTACAAAACTGCCACTAAACTCATAAACAATCACCAAAGGAGCAGGAGGATATAGCAACACATAGAAAAATGGCAACAATGGCTCCTGGACAACAAGAGATCAATGATTAACAGTATCTTAGAGAAACCCAACAGATCCATCATGACAGACAAGCTGGTTATTGAAAGAAATAACCAAATAGAGATAATCACAGAACCAGAGGAAATTAAAAACAGAGTAGCAGAACACTTTGAAGCCTAGACCCGTCACAGGGAGACTATACCAGTGTAAATATCAAATAGATGGGTAGAACAGTACACACCAAACAATAGAATACAAGAGCACTGGTTTGAGGGCCTGCTGTTACAAGTAACTACACAAGAGCTGGACAGAGTAATCAGAGACAGAAGTTCCAAATCTGCACCAGGACCAGATGACATTCCATACAATTCATATAAAAACCTAGGGCCAAAAGCGCTAGCATGGCTCATAGGTCTGTACAACAGAATTCTGGCACAAGGAGAAACATCACGAGAATGGAGCACAGAACACATATACCCAATTCCCAAACCCAAGGACTGACAGAATAGAATCAAGATAACCAGATCCATCACATAACTTATCGTAGGAAGAAAAATATTCACAAAAATTCTGAGCGACCGTCTAGCACACTGCTGCACAGAACACAATATCCTCAATGAACTGAACTGGGCAGCACTCCCAGGCAGTGGCACACAAGCACCCATAAATATAATGAATCTTTGTATGAAATACGCATAAAGAGAGAAGAAAAAACTGTGGATACTCAGCCAAAACATGACCAAAGCGTATAACTCAGTCAACACAGAGATGCTAGTAAAGGCAATGAAGTGCATCAAAATACTGCAAAAAGCAATCACATCATATAGGCTTTACTTAGAGACAGAGGGAACAAAGTCATCACAGCATATGAACTCATCTCCCAAAACAAAGTATTAGATAGCATTGATCAAGGGGACACAATTTCACCACTTCTCTGGTGAATCTTCTATGACCCCCTGCTAACAGAAGTCGATTTATCAAGAAGAGAGTATGGATACACAACCAGAATAAAAGTTCTATAGAAGAAAACTACAGAGAAAGACACTTGGCAGTAAAAGCTAGTTCATACATGGACAACACACCCTGGCTGGCAGACAGCTCAGAAGAACTACAAGGGATCCTGGACATAGCAACAGAATTCTACAACCATAACGAAATAGAGATAAACCCATAAAAATCACAGTTAATCATAATCAATGGTCAAACAGCAGACTTCAAACAAAGCTTAACCCTCAAAGGAGGTTCAATAAAGGGTAGCATACTGGGCACTCCAATGAAAATGCTTGGTATATGGCTGGATAGCTCAGGAAATAAGACCTATCAAAAACAGCTAATCATTGAGAAAGTCCAAAAAACAAGTAAGCTAATAGGCTGGTAAGCAATAACAGACAAGCAGGTGGATACATAATAAACTATGTACTCATGCCAAGCGTGAAATACCTCTTGAATGACATAGTACTTTTAGAAAGCACCTGCAGCCAGTTAATGGGAAAGATCGAAACTAGATATAAACACAAATGTGGAATGGCCACCATAGTTCCAAACACACTGCTATATAACTGATGTGAATACAGAATAGATTACATATGGGACAGACAGATGCAACTTCATATTAAAAACTGGACAAAAAGGATAAAGGACAGAGACCTTTTAGGGCAAATATCCAGAATGGGCCTGCAAAGTCTGCAAAACATATTCTGGTCAACAGAGTCAGTCACAACACATCTTATTCAACCACTTATAAAGACAGGGCAAAACCTGGAGCACGACATTCTATGGCTCTTAAGAAGACACAGTTTTCAATTCCACCTAAACCCAAACTTCAGGACACCGCAGAAGATAGAAAGGATAGACAGTACAATTGAAGAACTCATACCAAAGGCAACATATCACCAATACAGACAGCTACTCAGAAAACATGATCTGATGTTCATAGGACAGATCCTCAACTCGACAGGAATGCAGCCACTACACTGGAGAGAAGTAGGAGCAATTAATCAAACAAGGAAAAGAGAAATTCCCAAATGGTACACTAGCCTCATAGGAAACCTCACAGTCACAGCACACATACAAGACAGGACAACAGAAGCCACCAACAACTACAAAACCTTTAATCAGGGCAAACCTTTGGTCAAAATAGACACATACAAATTACACTGGAGTGCCACACTCAAACACCAGGCAGAAATCATAGGTAGGAAAAAATAAAACACCATTTCCAACTCAGTCACTTACATGCACTATACAAGAACCACAGAGGCATCCCCACTAGAGAGATACAGGGGTTGCACAATAAGAAAAAGAGATGCATCACTGGAATCCTGCACATACTCAGCAAAAAAGCAACACATTATCCAGATCCCAGTGGAAAGATCAAACATATCATCTAGGGAAAACACAGAGGGCCTGGCTACCAAACTAAGATGCAGAATATCTTCAGAATCTATAACAAAGAAACTAAGAGACCTAACAGGAACCCCACAGGAAGACGACTCATATCCCAAGCTACAAATAAATATGGAAAATCCAGGCCTAAAGGACATTAACAAAATACTCAGCCTAGGAGCTTCAGAGCTAAAAGAACTAAGAGCCATATAGCACCAGCTCAAAGACCATTGACAGGTAACAATGTACATAGATGACTTAGTATATGATCATGGCAGTAGATCACACATGGGCTTTGGATGGGTCATCAAGGACAAAGAAGGGAGAAAACACATCTTACAGAGACAGACTCAACTACATGCATCATCTACAAGGGCAGAGCTCATGGTCATAGTAATAGCAATCAGTACTCTGGGCAGGAGTATTACAGTCCAGCTTTACACAGACAGCCTCAATGCGATAATCGACTTAGCAGAAATGTTAGACAACCACCGACCAAGAAAGAAACAACACCAAAACCAAACAATCCTAGATATATACTGTTACATAAAAAAGCACCAGGGCCTAACCATAATATTCCACAAGGTCAAGGTATACACAGACATTCCTTTTAAGGCAAAGCAGATAAACTGTCCAAAATCGACCCCATATCACAAGACATGAAACCCAACAGGAAGATCGTCAACATCAGGGAACATCACCAGGGATCACCACTGATCAGTATCTAATGGGACCAAATACTAACAGACATACCTGGGAAGAACATGGTAAAACAAATCAACAGAGCCATAAAAATCATCAGATGAAGATTACTCAACAAAACCCAAAACAGCTTCACAGAGGAGGACTTCAAGGACATACACTGGCAACACACCTTTGACAGCCTACACCCTCCAATATAGAAGAACAGATAATCTCAAACAAGGATCACTACTTAAGAAAGTTCAGCTTTAATCTCTGGTACAAAGAACTATCAACCAGCAGCAAACTGCATAGTAGATACCCTTCAACCCAGAGGGACAGCAAATGTCCCAACTGCAAAGAAACAGAAGATACCACTCATCCCTTCATATGCAGCAAACAGGAAGACACTCTGAGGAAGAACTTTCACAGGATCCTAATAAAATATATATCGACACACATTCGCAAAAAACACAAGAAAAATTTCAAGAACACTATACAACAATGCATTTATCTGAAAACACCTAGAACTCTCAAGCTACTCATTAGGGAAGCAATATAAAAGAAATCTCAGGAACACTCAATAGGCTGATAACCAGCAACAAGACAATCACAACGTTGATTATCAACACAATGAGAGAGTAAAAAGAACTCCTACATGACATATGAAAAGTATACTACAAAAAAACTCACACACAAGTCCCAAGCCCACCAACAAACAAGATAGCAAAACAAACTAAACAAACACAAGACAAGCAACAACAGACCCAAGACAATCCAACCAGTCAAATAACAAAGGATCAGAATAAAAGTTTGATCAAGATAGTCAACAGTTACATAAATGAATACATAAAGTACAACACTAATATTTTCACACTATTATCATATCACCCAACAACTAGCATGGCCTTGGCATGTTGGTTTTCTTTCTCCCGAGGAAAGGGCAACAAGCCACGAGGTAGTTCATAGCTTATCGAGTTTTTTTATTACTGAAACCACATCCCTGTACCTTAGCACTAGCTATACTGTATAAATGTAATTGAAAAACAATAATAAAACAAGGTTGAGCCAGTTAAAAAAAAAAAAAAAAAATTATAACATGTAAATATAATATATTAAATGTAACATAAATTTATCTTCTTTTGTATTATATATTTTTCTAAATGCAATACAAAACTTTTTTTAATATTTTCACTTGTATATATGCCCCAGATTTGTACAAAATCTAATATTATATTATATATTTTTTGATTACTGTTGATATAATATATAGTTATCACTAGAAATGCCTTTATCAAAGTTGATATCCAAATATCGAGAATAAATAAAATACAGCTCTCCACTTCTTACAAAATTTTTTTAATTTTTTCTTGATCAGCCAAGTATGAATTCATTACTGTATATATGTTTTAACAAATAAAGCAGCTGGTATATTAGTTTTTTGTGAAATGCTGGCTTTTCTATGATTGTAAAAAAGTGTTGGTTTATAATAATCCATTAGATAAGATTTTGTTTTACTTTTTCAGGTTATGTATTCATTATATAAAAAATAAAATTTAGCATGGTTTTAAATTTAATAAATATTTATACTGACCATTGTAGTATTAAAAAAATTTTCGATTAAAGGCTTATTGGAATGTGGATTTATTTTTATCAGATAATTTTTTTCTAAATGTTTGAAAAAATTAAAGGTGTTGTCTCTACTACTTGTACATTTGGTACTACAATAATTGCAGGAAACTTTTTTAATTTTATTGAAATTAGAATCCTTTATAAAATGATTTTATACTTTACTTCTTTAATTTATTTTATTACTCGATAATATTTCTGAAAAACTACTTGTAGCAACATTACTAGTATTACTCAATTTATAACTATCAAAACTGAAACTTTATTATTTATTTTATTGGAATCATTGAAAGAACTATCATATTCCATTTTATTTTTGATATAAATAATATCAGTAATGTTGTAGGAAGAAAAATATTATAAAAAATATTATAAAATTTTAAAGAAACATATAAAGGTGTTAAAGGAATATAAAAAAAAATCCAGATTTTTTTTTATTACCTTAAATAGCTTTATTTAAATATAGTTAAACTGCTTAATTTTATTTGAAACTGGCTAGATTTTAAAACTTATAATCTGATCAGTTTCAAAATTTAGAATTTGATCATATCAGATTTCAAAATTTGAAATCCATATCTGATTCAAATACAAATAAATCAAAAAATTTAAAATCTGATCTGATCCATTTGAATCAAATCCATGAATTATTTAGTTTCAGATAAAAATTATGATCCCTAATTAGGATCTACTATTTTTTTTAGAAGATAGGAATAGAATAAATTATAAGAACAAAAAAAACAATTCTTAAAAATATTTACAAGATAACAACTATTAAATTTTAGTCCCTAATTGATACTTAACTTGTGAAACTCGCAGATTAGTTGTTGAAATTGTTGAACTATAAAATTTTACCATATAATCTCCCTAGTACTTATAATAATCTTAGTACCTCAGATAAACATATTATGATCCTTTTGGTTATCTGAGAGTAAAGATCTTCCAGAACACTTCTAGAACATCAATAGTTAATTTTGCTATTAGCAAACTTAGTATAAAATACTCTAGAATTTTCTATAGTCCTATTTTATTATATGTAACTATTATTTTTAAAGGATACTTGAGTTCTATTTAAGATAATATAGCTTAATAGTCCAGTAAAACTAATAGTATACTTATTACTATTATTATTTTATTTTATTTTTTTTAAACTATAACTGGTATTAAATGTGGACTCTTTATTAATAATCAAATCTTAAGCATGACATCAATCATCTCATGCATATATATGCAGATTAATGATAACCTACTACAACTTGTTCTAGGCAGACCTAATTGAAACCTCTCAAGTGAAGGGTATGCCTGACTAGTGATCAGATGGTTGATAACAGTCATTAATGACAATATTTATATAGTTAATTAATTCTGTTAATAATAAATTACACTGCTATACTAACTTTTATATTAGTGTCAAATCCTCAAGGGTCATTTTAACTATACAAATACCCTAATACTTTTCACTTAAATTTTGAAGAAGATTTCTATCCTCTTTGTTATCATCTGTAGCATTATAGACAAGTTCTGTTTGATAGATCCTTCATTTAAGTAAATACTAGATTGGGATATTCCAAGTTATAATGATTAGATTCCAGAGTTTACTGGTACAGTTTGGGATAGAGAATGTTTAGATAATTATTGCAGTCCTGGAAGTAGGGTTCAAAGTCTGCTGATATAGTTTGGGGTTAGTGATATATTTAGATAATTATCACAGTCCTAAAAGTGGGTTCTGGAATTTGTTTCCTGTCCAGTTTAGGATGGGTTAGGTCAGATATAATTTATATAACCAGACCAGAGACCTTTCTTTATGTAATCCTCATGATAGATTCTTTTCAGCCCGGTGATTAACAGGGAGACCAAAAGTCCCATTCTCATACAATCTAACTATTTTTCTCACATGGCCCATATATGATATTGAACTTTAGACCTTGTTATTGTGACCTAGGAGTACTATCACTATGCTATAAATCCATATGCCTACTTATTACTATTATTTATTTTAGTTTATATTCTTAAATATCATATAACTCAATTATACTGTATATTGTTATAGGCTAAGTCGGTGAGTCTGTCACTAATCCATAGTGCCTTGTATAACTCAGATAACTCAACAATACTTACAAATGATACAAAGAAGAGAATGCCTCCTATAAAGAACACCTAGAAAAGGCAAAAGCGTAATGATTAACTTGACCAAAGATAAGTGTCTCTTTATTGTATTTTATTTCTTTGGTATATCACTAACTCTTATCTCTATTCTCAATAAAAGCTGTTTCTTAACACATTCAGCTTGCTTTCACAATATACATTGATAAGCTATTTATACTTTCTAACTAACAATGGGCTATCTACTTTATAATCAGCTATGCTAACTCTAAACTTTGCTAAACTTTCTATACTTTGTCAAATACACATAGTTCCCTTATTAGTACTTAAGCTTTATCTATAGTTTCTTACCTTGCGATACTCAATTTTTCATGTCAGACTTTCAGGTTTTTGGATTCTAGGCCATATACGTAAATTAAGTCACCCACGTGATCCATGATAGCTTTTAAAAAAGTAAATTCTTCTTTTAGAGATTCTTCAGGATTTATTCAATAATAAAATTACTTTTAATCTAAAATTATTGTTTTGCCTCTCCTGTCTAAATCATCAGTAATAAACCTTTTCATTTATTATTGTTCAAATTAGAAACTTTTGCATATTACATTAAAAGTCTAACTTGATATTTCCTTACACTTATTCTTTATCTCTATCTGATTTCTAAGAGGTGAATTGGATAAATTGACAATACCAATTTTCTAGAAGAGTGAAATATTGTTCTATAGACCTGACTTAGAGTATTTTGATATATTGATAAGTTAGTTATTATGTAAAAAATCTGTAATATTGTAAATAGTTATATAATTTTCAATAAAGATCAAGTTATATGATATAGTTGCAAGTTAAAAAAAAAAGTATATAGAGAAGAAATACTGGATACTTAATAATATATTCATATATTCACAAAAATTGATAACCTTTATATAAAAATATATATTCAAGAAAAGAAGAATCAAATTAAGAAACAGACAATAAAGAAGTTGAAGAAATGTGACAAGTTCAAGTAAATTAAAGGAAAAGTAAACTAAGATTCAAATCTTCTTTTGATAAAATAATAAGATATGAAAAAAATAAAAGGTTAAAACAGAAAATGCAGCAAGCAATACTATTGATATAACCAACAAAAGATTACATACTTGATCAAAGCACTGGAAATTTTAGAAAGTCTTTTTAACATTCTTAAAAAGAAGAAAGAGGGTATTAATCATATTACAGTTTTATTTAAATAAAAATAGACTGTAGAAGATATATACAACCTAATCTTACTCAATTCAGATCAAAAAATATTAATATGCATAACAATATTAGAGTATATGACATTTCTCTAATTACAAAATTCATATAACTATAACAAATCTTTGCTAAATATTGACAAATCATCAAAATATTAATATATACAAGCCAAATGTGAAAAATATCTATAAATACATTCCAGAATAAGGCAATCAAAAACAACTTATCTAGTAATATAGCATATTTATAAAGAGAGATATAACA
Source organism: Acaulospora colombiana (assembly GCA_910592055.1). Lineage (NCBI taxonomy): Eukaryota > Fungi > Glomeromycota > Glomeromycetes > Diversisporales > Acaulosporaceae > Acaulospora > Acaulospora colombiana. The sequence continues at coordinate 28,535 of CAJVPT010000490.1, forward strand.
AGAATAATAGATACACAATAGAATAGACAACAAATATCAAAGAGATTCCAGTATATAGTGAAATTAATAAACCTCTTACTAAATATCAATTTCTTCAATCTATATGTCAGCAACTTCAAGCCAAAATTTATTATACCCTAGAATCAAATATCTTAGATAATATTTTAGAATTATATTCTTAAATCTGAAAACAAACTTTAAGAAAGATTAGAACAAGAATTTATTATAGAAAAGACTACTATTATAGTTAGAAAAAGTAATTATCTCCTAGTATAATGTCTTATAAAAAAAAAAAAAGAGGATAATATTTATCATACAATAGAGACTAGGCATTAAGATTAGACAAACTATATCAGAAGTTCAGATCAGCCGATATTCAGTATATCAAAAATATAGTAAGTAGAGAAACACAAACATAGAAATTTTGACTAGGCTTTTATTTAGTAGCAATAGTAGCTAGTTCTAAAATCAAACAATAAATCAATTAAGAATTAAATTCTTTAAACAAAATCCTTAATATACTATACCAAATGAGAAAAATATTAAAGAAATCAAATTATAAATAAAGAAATTGAATTAAAAAATCCTATATCTCAAATTATATAATGAAATAACAATCATATAATAAAAGAATATATACAATAAATAATAAAAACTAATAATTCACCATCTTCTCTCGGACTGCAAATTTTTTGAAAATTTCCTTTTATGGTAACAACTGAAAAAACACAAAGAACAACTCCTCGCTCACAGCGACCCCCAACAACAACCATGGCAGCAAGGGCCCTCAGGGCCAGAGACACCAC
>CAJVPT010000491.1:0-29299 GCA_910592055.1 Acaulospora colombiana
CGTACATCTTAAAAACCCGTTTAATAAAGTCTACTGGGCGAAAGTTACCCTTTAAAAAAAAAAAAAAAAAAAAAAAAAAAAAAAATATTGTTAAAATTTCAAACATAAAAGTATTTGTTGAATTATTAAACATTGATATTAATTTTTTAATTGCTTTACTTTCATTAATTGTATTTTCTTCTTGAAGAAAAAAAACTTTCAAATAGTATAAATGTTTTTCTATCCAAAAAACAAAATTAAATCAAGAATTCTATCTAGTTTTTGTAGGTAAAAAAGATAAAGTTAAATTATCAAAAAAGAAAAATGAATTTAAAAAAAAAAATCTATTTTCTTTTGCAAGAATTATTTTGAAGAAAAGATATTTTAATATTTTGAATAGTAATTTCTAATGGTTTAAAATTATTAAATTCTATTCAAGTATTATTTACCAAATTTAAAATATGTATAAAATAACAATTATATTTTATTCGAGGAATTAAAGAAGATAAAACAGTAAAGTTTTTAACATATATAAAGCATTATCTGAAATTAATAAAATAATATTTTCAAAAGAAATATCATAAAAATAAATAGTACACACAAATAATTATGCAATAGATAAATTATCTATAACTGTCAAATGTTCAATTCTAACAAGCTTTGTAAAATTTTTAAAACTAAACAAAATGTTTACAATTGCATACCTACAACTATTAGTTGATTTATCAACAATAATTGAAATTGGTTGTTCTATCAAAACAGTTTTTAAATTTTTTAATTCTATATTATATACAATTGATAAATATTTTTTTCTAAGTTATGAAGATCCAACAATAGTATCTCCTATTTATAATAAAAATAAATTAGAAAAATATATATAATATAATATAATATAATATACTGTAACTTACTATTTTTACAATATTGAGACGAAAATGGTTTAAGCTTATCAATTTTTTTTAATGATACAATATATTTGCTTAAGTGAATGCTCGAACCAGATCTACATTAATCATTTCATGATCACTTGCTGAATCAACTGAACCCATAAATATAAGCTGGCATGTTCTTTGTATGGGTTTTTTTTTATTATTTTTATGTTTTTCAATTTTCAAATGTTGGTCAACTGAAAACTTTTTTTCATGATTTACTACATAGTTGCAAAAAACACAAAATAGTTTTTTGCCTTCTAATGTAAAAATTTTCTTGATAAAGGTCACATTCTCATTGATGTTCACTAGCGGTAATCATTTTTTATATAATATGCTATAACTGATATGCTAGATATGCGTCCGATATGCTGGATAAGCTTAAGGTGACAAATATGCGGTCGCATATAATATGCGAAAAAAGGGCCGCATATGCATAATGGTAAATGTGGAAGGTTCGATTTATATCATGTGATTGTGAACTATTTTTAGTGGCCTAAAACGCGTCTTGCAAATCACAATGTTGATTTTGCATCATGAGTAACGACGTTGAACCCTACTCTGGTTATACTCGTAAGTGTAGATCGCGATTTAATAGAAAAATAGGTTCCTTCTTTTCTAACTTGCCCTAACAAATTATTACAGAACTTATCTCTTACTTGAACGAGCACACAGAATGGTCCTACACTGAATTTTTAGATCTTCACCGAAGTGCCATTCTTTCCTCACAACCTTTCTCGGAAAAATGGAACGTTCTTGACCTCACTTGGTCTCGCAGATTTTTAACGGAGTCAAAAAAACTGAAAGAATGTAACTTTACAGTCTTGGAAGATAAGGTTATGTATTCTTATATATTGCAAAAATAGGGAGCTTCTGTCTATTCTCATCTAGATTAGAAGTATTGGTTCTTGTCCCAGCCCAAGTAATAGTAGTGGCAACTCCACCTATTCTCACCTAGGTTAGGAGGTATCGGCTCTCATTCCGGCCCTACTATTGCGACTTACATTTTCTCTTTTGAGATTAAGTTTTTACTAGTGAAGTAGAAATTATGAACTCATTTTTGCCTTCATATTTGTCAGGTGAAAAATCAACGTGCAAACAAGAGTTTACAGACCTACTGGGAGGGAATAATTTACGGATGGAAAATGGTTTTTGATGTCACCTACCTTTGTCATCTTTTACGCACTATCATACGAATATTGATTAAACTCTTGTAGAGCAGATGGAAGCAAAGCGGGCGCATCTCATTGGCAGTATGAAAGTATACAGCAATGTTGCAGAATATAATTCTGAACTATTATCTTTTGAAGACTATTCCAATATATTTCCTCTGCAAAGCGGACATCGAAAGGTAAAATTAAGGCAATCCATAAAGCTCCAAGAAACAAGTCCAAGTTATTATACACTTCTCTATACTAGAATAAAGCAATCAACGAAGTGGGTGAGATAAACTCGTCTCGAAATGATGCATGCATGTAAGTTATATTATAATCAAGTTCACCTGTTGTTATCTGTGATTAACACATCACTCGGTTCAAGTCAAGAAACAATCGAAGATGCAGAGAACAATCCGTTTTTAGTATCAGAATATGACGAGGACGAGGTATGATTGAGAATGTGTTTAGTTATCAAAGTTCAGACTATTTGTAGCAGTCAAAATCAGGGATATATCTAGGATCATATTTACTTGTTCTAACGCTTTTTTTTTGCGAACAGCTTACTGAATATGCATATGTACAATAGGTATCAACCGAAGATATAAAATTACCAACCCCTCATAAACGAGAGAATGAAGTTGAAGGAAACTCACGTAAAAAGGTAAAAAAATTATAGGCGGTAAAGTTAAAAGAACATAAAAAGTTCATATTTTCTATATTTAGGCAAAAAAAAATGTGGAAAGTGCTCCAAATCCGAAGAGCCTGAGACCAACAAATGATAGTGAAGAGTCTTTCTTTCCTGATGTAAAACTTGAAGATGACGAAGAAATAAAGTTTGATTTTACAGATATTGAAAAGGAGTTGCAACGGGAACCGACCAATGAGGTATGCCACATGTCAAGATCCTGGTTCTCTTATTCGAATATCTCACAGCTTACTTCCGTTTTTTTAGTGGATAGTTGGTTCCATCAACGTATCTCAAAGATTTAGACAATATCAGATAGATGTAATTGAGAAGGCGAAGACCAACAGATTAAAGTGGAGTGATTTTTATGAAATATTGTAAGTATTTTTGAATATGGAATAATACTAGATGATGTATTACTCTAATGACTTTGCGTGCTTGATAGGGCATTGTCATCGGTAATTGTATTCAGCTCATCTTGCCCTTACCCTGCTTCGATTTTCACAAGTCGGGAATGGCAAAATATTACACGTGAGAATCCATACGTTGTAAAGGATCCAGTACTACCAACAGAGGTTGTATCCTCTTTACGGAATGCATCTGCTGATTGTTTAGAAGGAAAGACCACTTTTTTGTCCGTATATGATTCTGAAATTAGTCAAGCCGTTTCTAGAATTTTCAACGACATGTAAGTCTTGATTTAGTAACTGTGAACCGAGATCAAATCTGCCTCTTATCTTTTTTTCATGTATAACAGGTGTAATAGCGTTCCTGCCGTTTCCCCAACCAAAACATCAGAGGATGAACATTGTTTCCAATTGCTACATCCAATTATCCGTCCGTTGTTTTTTACTTGTTTAAACAAAGAATATAAGATTCGGTTGAATCGTGCAACAAAGGGTACATTAAAGAGGGCGGATTTTTCGTGCTTGGTCGACGAAATCCCTATTTTAAATTCAGAGATTAAACCACCTGGATTCACACCTCTCCAACAACAAAAAGATAAGTTGAAGGTACAGTTGCAAGGGCGCAAGTCCATCAATCAGCTGTTAAAAATGAAAGGCGGTCCAGAAGTGGTAGTATTGTTAACAAATCAAGGTACGAGTGCTAGATAATGTTTGATTTCAATTTAATTAATTAAGTATATTAAATCATACCTTCAGGAGATTTGGTAGAATCACACATTATGGACCTCAAATACGATGGACTTTACAGGTCATGGCCTTTTTTAACTACCCGACTGGTCAAAGATAAAACTACCATTCCTTTGCTGGAATCAAACATTCGGCACTTTGTGGCACTAGAGGTACACACGCAACATATTTCATTTTTATGTTTGTAACGAAATATTTAACAACTTTCATTTATATTTTGCATTGGCAGGAACGAATCAGCAAAATCGCTGAAGACTACAATTGTCGAATTTCTCAAAGTGGCACAACCACTCCTCCATTACAAATACATTATATGCGAGACCTACCAAGCAGTCCACAAATAAAAGAGATGCTTAAGTAGGTTTAACATTTCTACTATTAACAAATTATATATAAAAAATCAACAATGAAATAATACAAAATTAATTCAAAAATAAACTTCAACGTATAAGTACATTAAACGTGCAAGTTATATCTTGTTTATTGTGCCGTTCAGATATATCTGAAAAATAAATTTCGCCCTTGCTAATATTTTATTGTTTTTTCGTGTAAATGCATTTGGACCCGCCGTCGATATCTAGGATATCATGCGTATTTGTTCGTCGCCATGATCCGAGGTATTTCCAACATATTTTGCATGTGTACTAAAATTTTTGGTTGCGATTTCGAACATTTGTTCGCTGAAATTTAATCATGTGATTTGGACGAACATGACGAGATGAATAATCTATGTTGCTTGGTTGCATTGGGTGATTTTGAGTTTGGTGATTTTGAGTGAGGTGAACTGTGCTTCCCCCGACTTTAGATTATCATTCCACTTCGTCCAGGGCAACTCGTTGCTTTTTCTTCTCGTCTCCTTGTTGCAAGACTCATTGTTGTAAGACGGGTTCCTCTTGTTGTGGAAGCACCTGTTGTATGCTGGAATCCTCTTGTTGTGGAGACACCTGTTGTCTGTCTGCTTGTTGTAGAAACACTTGTTGTCTGCTAGGCCAAATTGTAATAGTGCTAGCCAATGCGAAGAGCCATGGATAGCGACAACAGTAACATATTCAGCACTCCCAATAGTGGATTCTTCCTTAAGACCTTGGAAAGTTATGGAGAAAAACTATGTAACTTTATATTAAAAAACTCCAATTTTCTGAAAGATATCCAAAATATCATTAATGACGAGCAATCTATGGTTCCTTATTAACCGACTTAACTCTGGCAAAGGAAGCATATTTCAGGGAAAGAATTACGACGAAAGGCAAGGGGTAAAAGATTATTTAAGTACAGACGATGCCTTCAATGCATATTCCAATACACGTAATAAAGTGAGCGCTTTTCTGAAAGAAGTCGTGAACGCAATGCCTAACGTCCCAAACAAAAGAAATCTTGGCGTAACACCAACGCATACATCCGAAAGAGGCTCGGATTTGAATATCACAATGCATATATCCAAAAGAGACTTGGATTTTAATTCCACTTCCTTTGAATATTATTCACGGTTTATGCATGAAGATTTGACAGGTAGGAAACTTCCTCCAGACGGCAATTCTTTAAACACACCCAGCAAGTCCTCTTCTACCTTATCGTTCCCCTATTTTTCCATAACATTAACAGTAATTGTGGTAAATCTTATTTTTAAGAAATTTTTAGAATAACGTTAAATAAAAGAATACGCTTGGATAGAGAAATGCTATTTCAGTAAAACAGAGATATATATTGTATGATATACATTGCATTTTTTATTGTTTATAATATTTGTATGTCTTACCGTTAACTGTATTATTAGTCAACCGTAAGAGGTCACACATATGGACACAGTTAGGATGGTTCCAAAACTCGTGGTATATACTTTGGAGGGTGTTTATAAATCTGATGCTGTTGCCGACATTCTAAGAAATCGCGATATTCTCTCAAGTGAAATCGATACCCTTTTTTGCGAGAAGCAGAAAAATATCTCGAATACCACACCCAAAATAGATTATGCAACAATTATCCCAAATGTAGATTTATCCACACACCCGAAATAGATTTACGTGTCAAACATATACAGTATACATGAGTGATTTATACATAAATATGGATCTCTCCCATTCTCATCGTATACATCACTTGCAAAATATGACGAATATACACAACTCATCTAATAACCCAGGCCCTATGAGGCACTCTTCGAGCATCTGCACTAAAATTGAATCATATTATTCTAGAATATATAGTTATTAGTGGAACTAGCAAGGCTAAATCAAATAGGTCTGAGTTCTTAAATTCGATATAAATCACCAAATATGTCAGGTTTTAATATTCCTATTATTATTGATAAAAAAACTAAATTACAGAAACCCATTAATAATAGACCGGGATATGATACGAAATATATAGAGACATATATCTACAAATATTGTGAAATTAATAACTATCAACAATTCTTAGATAAACTCTGAGATTGAAAGACAATATGATACTTTATCTGTTATTCGACCCAATGAAACTCCACAACAATGGGCTATTCGGGTCAGGGTTCCTTTACAAGAGTTAGTCTCTGAAAAGAAAAGAAGCGTATATCATGTACACTATTTATATGGTGGATTTGGAAATTCTAAGCTAGTCAATCACGACCACTACAGACCGAGAATTCACAAAACTCATATGACAATTTGTCCTGATTGCTGGAAATTGATTCAAGTTAATGATGTGAAACCAAAGAAAGTATATGCTTCTGCTATTTACAGATATATCGAAAAGATTGAACCTGCAGATTTGATGAAGTATCATTGGGATTATGAATGTAATAATCCAAAATCTCAAGATGGATATGCTCGAATCATACAAACTGCTTGTCACCGATTCAAAGAAAGAGTACCATCAAATGCACATCTTGCTTGGTTAAGTTTACCAAATGATAATACTCCGGATGATGGAAAGTTTCTAGGTTTAATGAGACGTAAAGTGAAAAATCCTCAGACTCGAGAACAATTTAATCAATGGCGTAGTAAATGGATTGAATTATATAAAAACGATCCTATAATGTGCAGTTCCATTATTAATAGACAATATGAAGAATATTATATTCTGGTTAATTGGATAAGTTCTAAAAAGAGTCAATTACGGATTAGATTTCAAAAGCGACTTTTAGAAATAGAAGCATAGTACTTTAGACCTTATTTCGTTATCCTGATGGTCAGTAACATTTTTTACTTTAGTTTTATTTTATCTGATACAAAAAACCCCCCGGTACAAATAGAATTTTTTATTTTTCAACATCTACTTCAACCTCAATCAGGCTGGATACTGAAAGCTATTTCATTGGAGAATAGTAGCAAATAAGATATTAAAAACATCCATCTCAATTTCAACACTAGGCTGGATACATGCATCTTCTCAATTATATAAGAAGTGGCGAGTAGGATGTGGGGCATAGCCTATTGCTTTGCAATACTTATATTGTTATATTAATAAATAATGAAAAAAATAATTATTATCTCATTATTGCGAATCACGCTCTACTCATTAGAAAGATCAAGAGCTTGATCCCATCCTTTGCGAATATAAAGTGGATCCTCTTTTGCTCTTGTTAAATTGATAACAATAAATTTCCTACCTTGCAAATTTTTATTGAGTATTTTGACAACATCATGCCATTTTTTTGTATATCATTGGGCAATGTTAACTAGTTCATCATATATCCCACTGCCATTAAAGAGAACAATATAATTGAGATTTTTTCTTATTAGTTTTGGACAGTCAAAAAAGCTTTGTGTAGTATACAGTATATACTACTAATGTTTTCATGATGCCTTTCAATAAAGTAACAAGCAATTTTTTCTTATATATTTTTTAGGTTCGGTACACACATCTTCAAATATAACAACTGTTCCTCTTTCAGGAGAGAAGTCATCAACTTTTGGCATTTTATCAGGTTTTATTGCTTGAAATTTAACATCTTCATGATATTGTTTTGGGCTATTCACAATTATTTTATAGCAATCTCACAGATATTTATACTTGGGCTTATTAATTTAATGACTGATTAAAACCAAATTATCATTTTTAATATACTGTATCTCATTCTGCCTTTTTCCCACTAAACAATTGATACATTTTATTTCCAAGTAAAAGGTTGATAACTTCATTAGTTTTTTCTGATCTTGTTTATCCTGAAACCAATAAGTTGAAAGGTCATTAAAATATAAAATTAAGGTCATTAAATCTCTCTATATTTTTGTATTTGTCAATATTCAAAACTATCCTTTTAATAGGATCAAGCTTTTCTATTTTTATCTTAATTAAACTAAGTCACTAATTATTATACCAAAAAATAGTGGTATAAATGACTACTTACAGTATATCTAAACAAAATTATGTTTATTATTTTTTATTTATAAATTAAATATTACATATTACATAATAAATATAAAATAACAGAAATTCATAAACAACTTTCTAAATTTATAGGTTTCAAACATAATGAGATTCATTTTCCAAAAATAAGAGAGATCAATGACTATTTCAAAAAATTATTGCAAATCAAAAAATGGCAATCAATATTATATTAAATAATTTTTATTTTTTGCTCCTTACTGAATATAATGGTAAAAGTAATTGATTAATATATTTCAGGTGATTAATATTTGTATGTGAAAAGGTTTTGTTAAATATCTTTCATAACATTACTAATAAAATCATAATGCATCTTCAATATAAATTCTAAACTATTTTATTGGCATCAATAGTAAGGTATTCAAATATTCCATCACAATTGGATTCAGAATATGATATTATCAACTAATAAGATAGTATCAATTATTATATTTATTAATACCTGTATTTTCTAAATACCCTTTTTTAAGTAATTCACTTTTGATATAGAGAAATAAGTCACATGTATACAATATTTCAATAAGAACTATATTCTCTCTTTTATATATATCTCACTTTTTTTGATTCTACATTTGACTATCTAAGTCTATCTTGTCTCATTTATGAAACATTGATTATTAGAAAAATGTTAAGGCCCCTAGAATTAGAATACTAATTTTAGCTCTTCATTATATTCATCTAGTTGTATTCCATCTAAAAATGATGGTTTACAAGATGAAAATTTTTTATTTAACAGATCTTTGAAAATATATCTATAGTATCTCTTATTAGTATAGTGAAAACAAATTAGATACTATTCAAATTTCTACTTCTGGATTTTATAAGGTACATATTATTGATATGATACATATGTTCAAAGTTATACTGTACATCATAACTATTTATTTGATTAGCTTTACCAAGATACTTCCTATTATGCTTCTCAGCATAAGCTTGTACCTTAGCTATTTTATTAATAATACAGATAAAATTAATAGACCTGGAATGGGTATTTTCTTTCAATATACTCTGGAATGGATATTTAAGTGTATCAATATTTACATACATAAACTTTTTCCTTACAAATACACGTGATGTATATATTCTCTATCTAAATAATAATAAACTACCATAAATCACTGCATACAATACCCCGGGTATTAATCAATTTACCCTATGATAAATTGATTAATACCCGGAGGGTATTCTACTAGAAGGGGAGTAGTATAAATGGCAGGATATTTAGTATCTCTCACTTGCCCATTCATACTGCAATTTTACTGGCTCTAACTTAATATACCTGGGTAGTAATCATTTATTGAGTAACAATTTTCTTGAATACTACCAGGTATTATTTAAGGAGAGGTATTACTTTAGGGGGGGTATTGTATGCAGTGGTTTATGGTAGTTCATTTTTTATTATCATGAATTTGTAAATTTTATATAAAGAAGGGCTTCAACTTTCATTCATTATGTGCTTTTGATTTTTTATACTTCTTTTTCACTCCGCATTAATAAGTAAGTACCGAATGATATCTTCCTTTTTTAATTTTTTTTTATCTTTACCAACTGAACATTTATATTTTGTAGACAATTTAGACTCTACTTTATTCAATTTAATTGCTTTTACGAGTACTAATTACCGTTTTTTGATCCTAGTACTCATATAAGTCATATTGGATAATTATTCAAATATTCCAGAACTTTTGATAAATGTTTAACCCATACTCTTATTAATTTAGAATTCCCAGATATACTATACTTTCAATAGCAAATTGAACTTTATATAGCATCTCTGTCAATATCTTATAAAATCTGTCTATGATTGTAAGTCATCAATAAGAGTACATATCTATAACTTGGGTTGTAATATTATGTACTTCTATTATTTTTGAAGTTTTATCCATAAATTCTCTATTACCATCTGATTGTAAAAAATTAGGTCAAATAAGAAGAATATTCAAATTGTTATAAATTTTCTTAAATGCTTTGACTACCTTTGAACTGTTTTTTGAAGTTAGAAAAACAGCATATTTAAAACAAAATATAACATCTATAACAGTAAGTGCCTATTTATGTCTTTTTATTAATAATATTCTTTGTAAAATATAACAAATAATACATATATATACAGTTTAAATGTAAAATTTTTCCATAACTTACTCATAGGATATTTTTCAGTGACTGAGCATACTTTTGTTACTTATTCTGATTATACAACCATTTATGAACTTTTTTAAATGAAAATTGATATCCTTCTTTCTTAAGATTTTTATATAATTTTTGACCATTGGAATAATAGCCTATAGATTGGTAAAAAAGCAATTTACAGATTAAGTTTAACTTTTTATTTGGATCGATTCTAATAATAAGATAGCTTAATTTATATAAAGTATAGTCTAAAGACCTACTCATTTTCACTATATTTTACTATAATAATAAACTATATTTTAGCAAAGTTAAGAAATAAGTCAATATAATATATATAAAAAATAAAAACAGAATCTCATTACTTGTAATAATCATGATATTTCATAAACCCTGACTCTTCAATTGAATAATTCATGGATCAGTTATGGATAAAGAACTTGAACTAGAACAAATTAGCCAAGAACTTTAAGAAATATTGCAATCAAAGATAACCATTAACAAATAGAATAAGAAATATATAAAGAATTTGGAATGTAAATATATCTGGTGTGAGAATAAAATTCAATCTTTCAATAAAGAACTGGAACCGCTTGAGAATGCTTTAGAGAAAGAAAAGATAGAGTTGAGATTGGAAATATTATTCTTTAAAAAAAGCTTATATCAAGTTAAAAAAAGAGGTTTGAAACAAAATATCTTGTATCAATAATATAGAAAAACAATTACAAGAATCAGAAGAACAAATTCAAAATCTGAGGTATGAATTTAAAGTTATTTTTTTTTAAAGAAGCTTTCCAAATTTATATAATTCAGAAGAGGAAAATACAGATATAGCAAATCTTAACCTTTTTATACAAATCAATGAGGTTTAAATTATATTGAAAATTTATTCAAGGTACTAGAACACTATTAAATAATTCTATAAATATTATAAATAACATTAGAGATTCCTTGAATGATGTTTATCTTAATTACCAAAATACATTTCAGAATATTAATAGTATTATAGCTCAACAAGATAATAGAGATAATCAAATAGTTCAGTTACAATAGAATATTAATTTTTATAGATAATGAAATATTGTTTTGCAAAATCAAGTTAATCGGTTTATTTAAAATAATTTTAGGATCAAGTCAATCAAATTATCCAAGAACAAGATAACTTAAGTTAACTGACTTACTCAAGAGCATGACAATTATCAGAATGATCTTACTTTAATAACTATAGCTTATAATAATGAACAGAGAGAATGTCATTATTGGTGGTTCTTATATCATAATAAAAATAAATATTTTGGTGAATGAATTTGAGAAAAGTTTGCTATTCAATTATTATTACAGTGATATTTTTTGGGGAGAAAATAGAAGCCCAGCCATATTTATTGACTTTGATAAAGTAATAAATAAAATTAATGCAGAGATTATAAAGATTGTTATGTAGAACCATATATCATTTATGTCATTAAACTTCCTAAAACCTGATCTTTAACAGATTTACTGGGTGGCTTGTTGTCTGGAAGTATCCAGTTGAATTAAATTTCTACTACTCTACTATTTAGAAAAAACTAGACACTTTTTATTAGATCTTTAATCCTTCCAGATCCCTCCTAACTAATATGCCATGGTGGACTTGCTAGTTTTAAGAAAGGAGAAGTATATCTTTCTTTTGATCCTGGTGATTATAGCCTATCATCAATACCAAGTATATTCGGAGAGAGTGTGTGAGTTCAGTAGTATTCTTGTATCATGTGAGAGTGAAAAAACCATTTGGATCAGAATGGAAAAATCCTGGAGTGATTTTGGAATGGAAAAATGGTTGGGTATCATGTGTAATATAAGTTCTTAAGGTTTCATTTCAATAGGAGAAGTACTTATTCCATAGCTATGACACTTTCAGAAAGTAATGAGAGAGAGGAGACCACAGTCCATGTAATGTTTATTTACCTGCATTTCTAGTAAATGACTTAAAATAAACCTAAGGTTCTTATGGAGCTTAGAAAATGCATTCACATCACATGTCACATGTATCCTTGTTTACGTTTCTGCTAACCATAGAACAATCAATTTCAATCTTCAGCCAATCAATCCATTCAAAATCAGGTGTAACAGAAAATTCAAGGTCAAGCTAGAGTAGGCAAAATCCCTCAAAAAAATCAAGAAAGAACTGCTACACACTAAGAGAGAAGCCATTTCTGCCTATGGTAGTGATATCAGTTTCTTAGACTAGCATAGAGTTGTTGGTCCATACTTCTTTCTAGACTTTGGAACCTCTATAGAAAAAAGAAAGTGGGTATTTTTTCATCTGGTTTCTTCTTCCTAGAAAAGCTTTCTTGCCATTAACTTCTTAGATAAAGGGTTTTGGAAGAGGAAAAGTAAACAAGAAAAGTAAAATATGACTACTACTAAGTGAATCAGATGTTTTTAAGGAAAGTTTTGAAGTTTTGTTACTTTCAAAATATAAAGTTTTGAAGAAATGCTTCTTTGGAAGTGGTGGTCAAGAATCTACAGAAAAGAATTAATTTTTTGATAATATTATTACAGTGATGTTATACCAATAGTAGGAATTTACAACAAAAATATGATATGTGAGAGCATTTGTGATATAATATTATCTTAGTATTAGAAGAATAATCTAAACTCAGTTCTATTTTTGAAGTTATATATAGATTAAAAAACTATTTATTAGAATAAGAATTGTGAAAATATTGAGTTGATAAAGAATTATTAGAATATAATCAAGATCAGTTTTTGATAAATTCTATAATAAATTCAAGGTTTAGAAGGCAAGTTATATCAAGTAAAAAAATAGACAGTACAATTTACAGCAATTAATTTTAAATTTACAAGTTCAAATTTTATTACTACAGAATAATTCACTAAATATGGCAGAAGCTAGATGTTTACCAGTATTAAAATTAATATAATTGACTCTTGCAAGTTTCTCATCTTATATTGATCAAAAACCTTCTGATAATTATTTTAATAAGATTATATAATTATAGATATTTACTAAGAGACATATGATAGTTCTTGAAAATGCAAATGCAAGAGATTTCAATAATGTGGTCAAGTATATTATCTTAAAATCTAAGATGGCTGAAAAATATACTTTAGTATTAACTAATGATCCATATATTGTTAATAATCCTCCCACTAATACTCCAGCAACTTTAAGAACATGAACAAGAACAAAATATCAATGAGAAACAGTTGGAACCAAATAATCTGCAATTCAAAAATTAACTCAAAACAGATTTTAACCTTTTGATACTCTGAATATCTATGAAACTAGAATTTGATCTCTTTTGTTAGGTATATAGAATAATGATACTCAAGTCTTGGGATTTCTTAAAAATCAATTACCAAGTAAGCTTTTCACTTGAATAAGGTTCAATGTCCAGTAGGTATTAATAAATTTTTTATTGCATTAAAAAATATGTAGTTAGAATATACTCCAAACCTGTATAGAGAATCAAATTTTGATCAAGTCTCAGCTATTAGGTCAAAGACTAGCTTTTCAGCTAATTTATTATCTACAATTTCTCAGCCAGAAGTTAATTTATATCAATTATAAAATAAATCTATAATACCAATACAATCTCAACAGAAATGATCTAATTTTGATAATTGTTCTAAAGTATCTGATAAATATATGCCAGAAAGATCTCCAGATAGGTATGGCATAAATTCTGAAAGATTTATTCATGCTGATATCATAAATCCAATTCCTTTAACCAGTCAAATTATAGAATCTTTAATTAATAATCTTTATAAAAAATTATCTGATATATTTTTAACGAAACCAGTACAATTGAAGAATAAAGATACCAGTATCAATAATATAAATAAAATTATTAAAGATATGTCAAAATTAGCATTAAATATAGCAAAAATGGCAAAAAAGGTTAATGTCATTAAGAAATTATCTCAACATTGTTGTTCAAATTGTAATAGAACTAGATATAATTCTTGCAAGTATACTTGTAAAAAAAAGTTCAAGAGCAGATCTAAAAAGAGAGGTGGTGTTAATAAGGTTGCTATAGATTTGGGTTCAGATACAAACTCTTCTGATAATAATTTTTCAGATAATAACTCTGATTCTGGGGATTCCTTATCTGAGATTGAATCCGATTATAGTTATAATGTACATATTTCTAATACAAAAAAAAACAAGTAAAGTAGAAGGATAAATTAGATAAATAATTATCTAAAAAGTAATCTAGTCTAAAGAAGAAACAAAGTCTCAAATCTCTAATTCAAAATACTTCACAAAAATTACAAATAAAATCAAGTACAATTATCGATGCACAAATTTGAAAAATTATTCTAGCTATGTTTAATCATCCAAAGGTTATATAAACAATTAAAAATAATATTAATAATATGAATTTATCTATTGCAAAACCTGACTTTACTACAAAGTAGGATACTTTGTGCTTAAATTATTGAGAGTCAGCTTCAGAAATGCCTAATTCAAATAAGGAGGATGAAATGCTAAACAATTTTATAGAAATAGATTTTATCTATCAAAAAGAATCTTTCACAAGTCTTGCAACTATACTGTGTAAAATTAAACACTTAAAAGTTTCAGTATTAATACTTGATAGTGAGGCTGAACCTTCAATTATATCAGAAGATATTGTAATATATAAATTGATCAATTGATAAATCAGAAAAATATGATCTTAGCAGTATTGCAATAGTTTCAATAAAATCTATTGACATTGCTCATAATTTTTCAATAACATTCCCTCAGGTTTTACTATATGTAAAGATTTTGTAGTTGTATATATTCCTAAACCAGTATTGATATTTCTAAACCCACTTCTCAAGAAATATAAATGCATTATAGATTGGGATAAAATAATAAAGATCACTTTATTCATATTATTATGCATAAAGTCAAGAATAAACTCAAAGTACATTATGCTACTGCATCATAGGATAATAAAATGGAGTCACATTGCTTTGCAATAAGTCTTTGGTATCCAGTCAAATTTCACAGAATACCAATAATAATAAGAGTAATAAGAACCATTGTAGTAATAGCATGCTTCTGTGAATTTTAACCAGATTCTGACAATTCAACTTTAAAAAATATGTGAAGTGTAAGATGTATGAGAAAAAAATATATAAAGCAACTAAAGTTATTACTGATCTTAATAATCTTATTTGTTACAGTATATAATATCATTTAGTAAAGAAAATAAAGATTAGATAGAATAGATAAAGTTTATCATTCATGATTCATCAATATTATATCCTAAATATAATAAATTTTCCTTGCCTTCTTTTACTACACATTTAAGATGGGCTAGTTCATCTGTAACTATTTTTTCTATTGAGTTCTCAGAAATAATAAGTAGATCTAATATCTGTATAGATCTGAGTCTCTTTATTTTTGTTTGCTTACTTGATTATGTTGACTTTACTAATAAGTTATCTATGACAAAGTCATCTATTAAATGATGAATCTAAGATGAGTTAAAAACTTGAGGCTTAGCTCCCTTGAAATCCTATCTCTTTTCTAAATTATATCTCTTTGAATCTAAAAATTTAAACTCTATATGGATAACATTTATAGCAAAATTTAATTTATTATCAAAGTTAGTGTTAGTAGTAGGTATGTAAGTATCATTGTTTCTTAATAAGTCATAACTCTTCAACTCAAGACACTTGGTGTTTTGATATGTTGGAGACCATAAAATTAGAAACATTATTATATAAGTATAGTATAGACTGATCCTATAAAACTTTATTAGCTTCGACTCTTCTCCAAATCTGATAAATATATTTTATTGATATTTTATACTTATACATCAACTCATTTAAAATTTTATATCTTGGTTTTATATCATGACACTGCATAATATATTAATAATTTTCTAGTATAAAAATAGGTGCATTATATTTCATATGTATTCTAACTATAGTGATAAATACTTTTTTTTTTGTTGATTTAAAAATATAAGATATTTATATCTAATGAAAAATATAAAATAAATCAAAAAAATGTAATATATCAAATATATAAGTCTGATATTCAGTTAATACAAATGTCTAATCTAGTATATATATATATTCCATTTTTTACATTTATTTTATTTATTTATTTTATTTTAATTTTTTTTTAACCCACAATCATACCATAATGGCATGTTTTTATTGAAAAATTAAAATGAATTTACAATATTTTACAGACTTTCACAAAGTGACTAACTCATTTTCATACAAAAGTACTCTAAGTCAGATTTTAAGGACAATATTTCACTCACTTAATAGATTGATAATAACCTCTATCTATCAGGATCATTGCCAACAGTTTGTTACTGTAGATTGCTTGAAAACCAATAAATTGCTAAGTTAAAAAAAGGGGAAGGGGAAAAAAAAATTGGGAAAGGGGAACAATTTAAGGTCCACCAAAAAAATCCAAAAATAAAAACAACCTCATCTCAAAAGAGATCTGCCTGATTGGGATAGTCTTCTTGCTTCACTTGAACCTTGGAAGAAATTTTTTTTTTCACCACCTGTAGTATTGGACGAGTCAATCCAACTGGTCTTTCATTCAAGTGAGCACTGGATTGGAATATCTCAAAAAAAGTATTTATTTTTCAGTTTTTTTTTATGCAAAATAGTAGCAACTTTTATTTTAGCTTTGAAATTTCATTTATATTCTAAGAAGTTAGTCTCACTTATACTCTTGTACTCTTTTTTCTTTTTTTCTTTCAAGTTAAAAAAAAAAGTGATACTCCAAGGTATAACTAACTAAAATATTTGGAATTGAGTAATAAAGTAACAAGAAGATAATATTATACTAGCTTATCCAATCTATTTTTAAAGAAAATAAGTAAAGCTCTACATATATTACTAATTCTTATTAATAACTTTTTTATATACTTTAGTAGAACCTTCTTTGAAAATAAATCAAAGAATATGAAATATAAATCAAACAAATATATTATACTTATAATCCTTTTGAATAACCAGAGTTAATAGACATATTTATCAAAAATCTGATATAAAAGAATTTCGTAAAATGTTATATCAATTTTATATGAGAAAAAGAAGTAAGATATGGGTTCTTTATAAGGTAAAAAAAACTTAATACATATCAGAACTTGAAGTGCAAAATAAAAAAAGTGACAAAAAATCTTAATAGTTATTTTGAATCTAAGATTAATCCAAAGATATTTACAATAGAACTATAGATTCGAGATACTATAGAATACAGGACAAGATTTGATTCTCTGCTTAATAAACAAAAAAAAACTTTTAGTAAACTGCAAGAATTAGAAAAATATATATTTAATATTGGTATTATCAATGAAATAAAAAGCAAGTTATATTATTAGTATGAATAATTTTGAGATATGTTTATGAAACAAAGCATTATATATATTTTTTTCTAGATATTTCATATATGCCATATTACAACAATAGATATGATTAAAAGGATAATGTTTTTTCATACATAAATAATATCTAAGTTCAAATAAACAGTCTGTTATTAGATTGCTGATCCTTTGACCACATATAAAAAAGATGTTCACAAGAAAATTTATACTTCTTTGCTACTAAAGTCTTTACACTTTCATTAAAACAACTTGAAGCTTGTTTTCATATATCTCTTATATCTTCCCTTACTTGTTTATAAACTCCTTTGAATAAAAACTTGAGCCTCTAATGACCTGAAAAAACTCAAGAACACACTTCCTCTACTAAAGGCAAGAAGGTTCTAAAAAGTAAAAGGACTAACAAGTGGAGTGTCACCTTACAGAGCTGGAAGCGACAAGAAATAGAGATTCTGTTGGTAGGAGAAGGTTTATTTTCCACCTTCTCACATACAGTCTTATACCCTCTTAAAGTATCTATTATTTTTTACGGTTTTCTTGAGGGATTTTGCCTACCTCAGTTTGACCCTGAATTTCTGGTAGCAAAACATCACCTGGCATCTGATTGGTTGACACGAAACATGTTAGTAACTGAATGTAAACAAGCTCCTATTGGTCACCTCACGTGTTCCAATGACATCATTGGTGAAAGAAAGAGTTGATTGGTGCCCCATGTCCGTCCCACTCCTCCAATTGGGTTAACCTACAGATTAAGTTCCATGAGGCCAATAAGATACGAGCAACAAGTCCCCAGGTGGTGAAAAAGCTACTATTTGTTCAAGCTGAGGTCTTTCTCTTCTATCATTCTGATCAAGCAAAGTTCAAGACCAAGGTTTCCCTCTTATCCCGGTTAGGCAATAAAACTGAACAGTCTCTAGTCCATAATAAGCTTCAACCCTTTAGTTACAGTTGAAAATGCATTTCCCCAGAAGTTGTTGAAGGATATCGCAATCGACGAGGATCCCCACCACTCTTTGAACCCTCCTACTATTACAAGACAAAAGGATTGTTGGGGAATCTGATCTTTTGGATAATGGAAGATATATACAAGTAAAATTCCTTTAATTAGACATGGCTGCTGGAAGATATCATACTGAAACAACATGGCCTAGTCCTTACTATGTCACATAAGAACCTGGGGTTCATTATAAGTCATCTCTCTACTGCAGATGGATAAAAAATTACTACCCAAAGAAGATTGGAACCAAGTGTGTCCTGGAAATAAAGGCTTCTACTAGGCGATAAGTCTTCTTAGATGGTACACAAGAAAAAAATCAAGATCAAGAATGGATAAGTTCCTCAGATGGTCAGAAAAAGAAAGGATATCCCAATCGGATATTTCTTATTGAGAAGAGGTCTTGAGAAGCAGGTCTTTGGAGTAAGTTGGAAATATTTTTTTTATTTTTTTACTCTTTCATTTTCTTTTTGTCTACTTAGACATTTTTAGATATTCCTCTTTCCCTTTTTTTTCAACCCATCCTTTTGTAGTTTCCTGTATTCCAGTGGCTTGGTCAGATATATGGCAGTGACAACCTGCTAGCAATGATACAGTGGACTAGGAGGGTCTTCTCCCAAAGACACTGCGAAGCGAAATATTGTTCTCAAGGCTGAACCTAGAGGCTTTTATGCTTACGACAAGTTAGTTAGATTAGAATAATAGTTTAGTTGTAGTATATATCATGCTACTCGAATGAAAATATACTTTTGTCTTCATTTAATTAATAAACTGATGATCTAGCCTGGCTACGGGTACTCAAAAAAAAAAAATAACAAATTTCTATATAAAATTAATAAAAATAATAAAATTATAATAAAATTAAAATATTATAAAGAAATCATAACATACACATGAAACAAATATTATCAACACATCACAACAAATAACAAGATTTTTCCATATTACCAACATAATAATAAGGAATAAACAAACCTATAATATGTATCTAAGAAAACATAGTAATAATCATCAACAAAACACAACAATACCAAATACAGTTAACTTACTTCCTATCACATGATCAACATGTTTATGAGAAAACACAAGCTTTTACAGGTCACTAAGAAAAGAGAAGCACACATTATAAAGACTTTAGTTCAATTATCAAACAAATATGATTAACAACAAAAACTATAGGCAACACAAATTCTTCTTAATATTACTTCAACTTAAGAAGTCACCATGAACTCTATCTCAGATCCAATCCAATACTCAATTATAGACAGTATCATTGCTAGAATCCTGAATGTTGATCATATCACCTTTATTAAAGTCAACATTCTTAGACAACATATCATTTATCTATGGATCAAAGGATAAGGAAAAGAAGAAGATCTTCTAGTTCCATTTTTAGAGAATAAATACTTGAACATAATAAAACAAGCTGAACAAGCACAATACTCTTCACAAAATATTATATAAAGTTAGACAACACTTGAAAACAATCTTCCTATACATAGTTCATCGAATAAAACAATTGCCATAGAAGTTCAAACAACTACAACAGTTGAAATCTCAAATATTACTGAAATTGAAATGGGAGATAAGGAGCTTGAAGATATAATCAAAATAGAAGTTATTAGTAAGAATATTAAAGAAGACAATATAGCTGAGCAACATATATATAAGATAAGAAATAGACCAAAGACATTTAGTATCAATTTCTTTCACATCAAGGTAGATGATAAATATAAAATGGGTATGTTTACTTTCAGGCTCCCAAAAAAAACTGAAACAGAACAAATAGCATATTTACAAAATATATTAGGCTTGTCAAAAAATTTTCAGCCCTTCAAAAAAGAATTTATCAATAGCAATGCATGAACAATATTCTGTTGTGAAGAGGAGGAAGATGTATTTCAATATCTTAAAAAGATTAACAAAAAAGAGGAAGAAAACTTTACAATTATATCTATAGATATAGAGAAATGATCAAACTTTATTTAACCACTAAATAAAAAAGTTTTCTAGCAAACAAAAGATGAAAAAAAAACCTCACTAGTGATTACACTTATAAATATTGACTGAAACCACTTATGTCAAGAAATCAAATCTGCTCTTAATAAATATGGACATACAACAAATATTCATATCTATAATTATTCCTAATCAAAACAATGAATCAAGACATGTATTACCCTTATAAGAAATATATCAATCTTGAGAAGAAATGAATGATTCATACAAATACAGAAACTATCAGGGCAATCTTCATTCAATATGAGCCTGATAATAATAAAATTAATAGAATTATCAAACAACATAATTCACAATTATTATAACTATATAGAACACATAACACTACCACTAGTTTAATTACACAAGCAGTCAAACATACAAAGCCAAATTATATTACATTCTTAGAAATCCAAATACACTAAAGAGAAGAGACTATTCAGTAATTTGCTTCTTATCAGTACAAGATTTAAATAATGCTTTAAAATAGCATATATTTATTCATGGCCATAAACTCATTTGGAGTGTTAAAAAACATTTTAAAAAAAAAGAACAAAGTCCTTCTCAAGAAAAACAAGATCATATCAGTAAAAGTGCTAGAAAGCACTTTGAAAAAGAAATGGTATATAATGAAGAATTGACTTATACAGAAAGTAGTGAAGATAATAAAGAGAAAGTCCATATCAAAACAACACATGACAAACTTTACTCAAGACAATTGGGCCAAACTGATATCAGAAGCAATACTATGACCAATCGGTATATAACATCTGAGAATGAAGTAGAAATAAAAAGAGATTCTAAAAAAAGAATAGATCTAAAAAGGAGGGAAAAAAGAAAAAGACGTAATTTGCAAAGCAACAAACATATTACTAGAACAATAGAAATTTCTCAATGTTTTGCTACTGATAGTAACAGAGAACTAATAAAATCCTGTTATAGAAGATATTAGAATAATAGATCTGAAAATTTCTATCCCAAAAGTGAAAGTGATCAAGATCCCCTTTATCAGATCCTAAACAATCTTAAATACAGTAACTAAATAATATAATAACTATAATTGAAGAAAAAACAAGCAGTTAGAATAGAGTAAGAGAAAAGCAATAGAATAATTGCTCCTGAAATTAGCACCAGTCCAATTAACATATACCAGAAGTGAGTTTGATCCACAAGAAGAGTCAAGCTTATTCTGGAAAAAAGGTGCAATCCTGAAAAAAACTGTAAATATCAACATCACCTCTTCCAATATAACACACAATATATCACTAGACAACTTTATCAGTGCAATTAAAAAAAACTCTAGTAATAAAATTGAAAAAGAGTATACATTATACAACAAGTATACTATAGATAACTCTACATTAATGGATATTATTTCGATTGGAACACATAATATTAGAGGAATTAATACTAGCCTAGATCAACAGAGAATATACAAACTTATACAAGAACTCAATATAGATATCCTAAGCATCTGTAAAACTAAGCTAACAAATGAAGCAGTAGAATTTGTTTTTACTTTACAACAAACATATAAGTTTTTTCACAGTAGCAATAATGAGAAACCCAGAGGATTTAGAGTGAGACTTTTCATTAATAGAAACATCAAGAAAAAGTTGAAATCTATTAAAAAATTAGAAGGCTATATAATAGGAGACAACTTTCTATCAATAAAATGTAAGCTCTGTATTTATCAGGTATATTTTCCATCAGAGAAAACTGTTAGTAGATGGTTACAACAGTTTCTTCAAAACAAAATCCTAGATAAGTAGAGAAACCATTTCAAGATCATAATTATGAAAGATTTTAATACATTCATCAATACAATAGCAGATCGGTTATCTACCAACAAAAGGATATTAAGATATAGAAAAACTGAAATAGGTCTCTTCAATTTCTTAGAAGATTGGAACTATATAAATATCCAGAACTCTTGGGAAGAAGAAAACACTACCTTCACATGGGCAAACAATACATATAGTAATATAGTAGAATCGACTATATCTGGACATCACCAAAAATTAGCTTAAATAATATATAGTATTTAAATTTAAAAATATCACTATATAAATATTATCAAATAGTGACCATACATTATTACTGACAAGAATAACAACAAACAATTTGTTCAAAAATCAAGTACATGAGCAATGTAGAACAAAAAGAAAGAAAATATCTAATCCAATAAATTCCATAACAGAATAATGGTAGAAATTTAAATGCTAGATAGAGAACAAATTTTCAGAAACCAATCCACGATCTTTTTGGCCAAGTATAAAGAATGGTTCCTAAGAACTTGAAGAGACCTGATATTATTTTGAGTCAACAGTTATCAAGAGTGCTTACAAACATCTCAAAAAGAAAAGGATTTACTCTACTCCCTATATAAAGAGAAAAGTGAAGCCTGGATTATCAATTCCAAAAGAAGACTTCGAAGCCTACAGGGAAGCTAACAAAATTCACTTTCTTTTAAAGAAAATACAAGCCAATTGGGATACAAGAATCTTAACAGATATGGAAAAGACCATCCAGAAACTAAGAAGGCTTAGTAAATCTGTCAAAGAAGAAATAGCTTCACCCCAATTGTGAGAAGAAATTTCAAAGCTATTATCAAATATCATTAAAATAGCGATAGCCTCAGAATGGTATGCAAAAAGAAAAAAAGTTTTCACATCAGAAATCAAATTAAATAAGCCTTAAAAATCAGATGTAAAGATCTCAAGTTTAACCAAAAACAAATGCTGAGCTCAATCTTGAACCGCAAAAGAACAAGAATCACACTAAATCGAGTGTTAATCAAGAATTAAGAGGGGATAGAATATATAGCTACCAATCCACAAACTATTAAAAGCAAGATTGAGAACTATCATAAAGAAGCTTTTAAACAAAAGAATGTTAACTTTGAAAGCTTAGATTCTTCTTGAAAAAAAAATACCAACTTAAAGAGTGGATTGATCCAACATGATATTCACCACTAATAGAATAAATCAAAATAGAAGAGCTTGAAGCTATTTTGCAACATCTCCCAATAATAAAGCAACAGATTCCTTATATATCAGTTATAAAATACTCAAGTACTTAGGCATTAAAGAAAAAGGGGCCTTATGCTCATTGTTCAATAAAGTTTTAAATATTGGGTGGATACCTAAAAAATGGAAAAGTAGTAATATTTATTCCATTCCTAAACCCAAGCCTTGGAAATGTCAACTGAACAATACCAGACCCATTGTTCTTCTAGAAACAGCTTGCAAATGTTTTATCAAAATTCTTACTGCTCATCTATCAAGGGTATGTAAATAGCACAAAATCCTTAAAGGTCCAAACTCTGCTGGTTTACCAGAAAAAAGTACAGTAGAACCTATCCATCTGCTGAATAGTATTTGTGAGAAAGCTAGAGAAAAAGGAAAAGAACTATAGATCCTCTTTCAAGACACTGCTAAAACATATGACACAATATCTCTTTTTATACTTGAAAAAACTATAGATTAAATTTGAATCCCTACAACTATCAAGAAGATAATAATCGATCTTTTCAAAGGCAGAAGTTGTAGCATTATTCTTCCTAATGGACTTTCTAGCTTGATAGTTACAGAAGATGGTATAGATTAAGAAAAAACAATCTCTCCACTGTTATGGAGAATTTTTTATGACCTGTTGCTATATAAAATCCAAAATAACACTAATCTGGATTATATCATGGAAAAAGAATGATTACCCAACTTCCAAAAACCTGAAAAGAAGGTCAAGCTCTCCTTACGACAGGCAGTAATAGCTTATATGAATGATATAATATGGATAGCCAAATCCAAAAAAGACTTGGAAAGTATTCTAGAAGAAGCAAAAAAGTTCTACATAGCAAATGACTCGCAAATTAATGCAACAAAGTCAATTCTTCTCACCATCAATCGAAATCCTCAAGATCCTGGAAGGGTTCAAGCTGGAACAGAAAATATTATAATTAACGAAATCAGTAAAAAGAATCAGGCCAGATTCCTTGGCATTTGGTTGGGACCAAAACAGAAAAGTCAAAATATGATCTATCTAATAAAATCAGAAATTAGGATGATAGTTCAAGCAGTATCTAAGAAGAAGTTGACAGAAAAACATGTTCATTATGTTATTAATAGAGTACTGATTCCTAGAATAGAATATAGAATGCAACATACACACCTAAATAAGAAAACATGTGATGAACTCACGGCTATGTTCAGAAAGATTTTCAAGAACAAAGCATTAATCTGTAGAACAATATCAAATAGTTGCATTCATAACAAATAAATATATGGTCTCAAAAGTATCTGGGAAATACAGTTGGAAAGCCATATATCAACACTATTCTGTCAGCTCAACAATAGTGAGACCTCTAGTTTGGTCACTATAATCTGATTGAAACAGAGCCAGATTAAAAGCTGGGAACCTGGAAATATTTTAGATAATTCTATGAACTCATATAAGATGATCAAAAAAAATCTGGCAGCTGCAACATTGGCTTTGGCCAAAGAATTATAAATTACCTTTCAAAGTTGAAGATGGAAGGAAACCTTTAATTATCAGGGAAGTATCTTATCTATTAAGTCAATATTGCAGAATAGTAGAGAATATGAGAAAGCCATTCTATTATTCCATAAGCATAAGATCATGTTCCTAGATTAAATCATCAATTCAACTATGATGACACTCAAGGAATGGAAAACAATTCAGATTCTTTTTAACAAATACAAAGGTTCAATTTCCTCTTGATATAAAAAGATCCAAGAAAAGGTAACAGAGAATCATGATCTAAGAAAGTCATTGTATGGACTAGACTGAACAGACTACAATATTCAAACTGAAGCTTTCCCAGCTTATCCAGATAGAAAGAAAATATACTGGGCAGCCTGCTCTAGCTCTGCAATAGACAAATTGGGAAAGACATCATTCTTGAACAATAAAATTCAATTTGTTTTATACTAGTTGACATACAATCCTACTAATAACCATACTTTACTCCAATCAAATAGTATATCCCAAGTAAAAGAAGTAGGTATATTACAAGTCCGTCTTCTATCACAGCTAAACAAACATGAAAATTTGAAAAAAGAAAAACAAGTTCTCCTATCTGGCAATCCTATAGATTGATATATAGCTACAAGGTAACACATAAGAACTCCACTATTGTCTAAATCAGAAGTGGAAATCCAGGTAGAAAACTGAGAAGTCATACTAATAAGACAAGCTATCCAATCAAATAAACATATAGATAAACTTATAGATGTCCTGAATTATAATAAAAGAAGTATAACTACTCAGTTTACTTTCTACACTGATAAATTATATAAAAAAGAGATAAAAGATAGCGAGCTTGAAATGGATTTGGCTTGGATCCTAGTAGAAGACAATAAAGTTATAAAGCAATTCTCAGTAGGGCATCAACATGGCTATCAGCAATCAGGGTAGAAATATTGGCTATTCTAACTACAATATATACAGCTCCTCGAAATACAACAGTTTTAATATTCTTTGACTGTAATACTGCAGTTAAAACATGGAAGTCCATCAGTGCACAAGTGAAGATATTAACAAGAAGATAGACAAAGATTGCTAATTGGCCATTATGAAGTAAAATCAAAAATTTAGTTAAAAAGAAAGATTCCACCTTAAAAATTATAAAGGACAAAACCCATAGAATCGATAAGTTCAATAACCAAATAGATCTGCTTGCCAAACAAGCTAGATGTAAAAATCCAATAATCTGGCACCAACTATCAGAGTTAGGGACAGTTCTGACAATAGTCACATGGAGAGAACACATAATTGACATCAATATTAGAGAATTTGTCAAGATGTTCAACAAGAAAAAGATAGGAAAAGATTGGACAACATAGAAAAGGATCCAAGAACTATGAATTTAAAATGACAAAATTATAGACTGATTGACCTTCTGAAATCAGTTCAATCTATTCAACACCTTCGATACCTCTTTCAAATATAATAAAGACAAAAGCTTCCTAACTAACTTGTCCCATAATGAACTTCTAGTATTACAGATATTAAAGAAAAGAAAATCAAATATTTATACCATAATGACATATCCAGTATATGAACTTCAAGAAGAAACTTTAGGACACTTGTTTGAATGTTCAATCACTAAAGAAATCAGAGAGGATATATGGAGAAAAGCAAAGGAAAAGATCAACCAATATATCCGTAAAGAAATCAAAAACAAAGAAGAAGTTCATCCTGCAATCAATAACTAAACAAGTAAATGGTTAAATGTGATTCAACGATTTGATAGAAGCCTTTTCAACACTATTTGTGGATACATAGAAGAGAAAAAAACTACTTTCTTGATGAATTACCTCAAAGTTCAACTCAAGATTCCTCTGATAGTCACACAAAGCATAATTAGTAAGCTTTATTATAAAATGAGGAAAAATTTTAAGAAAGATATATAGAATAGCCACTGCAAAAAAGCTATAGAGTGTAAAAAGAAGCTAAATATTACTAAAAAGAACAAACAAATCAAAAGACATGGGCACCGATCCATCATGCATATAAGAACAGAAAGAAGAACCCACACTTGCAGAATATCTGGAACAAGAAGTCTCTGAAAGAAAGAAGGAAATGAAGTATATAGAAATCATCAAGGATTGAATTTGTTATAGAAAGAAATGGTTTTATTTTTAACTGCAGTCAAAATTTAAAATGATCTATAGTAATGACCTGTAGGCAATGATTTTATTGACTAGAGGATTTATCCAAGTCAGTAAAGGAGTGAAATATTATTTTCTAAGTTGCATCTAGAGAAATAGTTTTTTGATAATGGGTGAGTTAATATGTGAAAGTCAAAATAATTTGTAAATATCTGATATATACACAATAAAGACAAGTCATGCTGACCTGATTGCAGATTAAAAAAAAAATTAACTTAACAAGCATTGATTTTTAAACTCTTTCTGCTGATTCTTTAACTACATATAAAAAAGATGTTTGCAAGAAGTTTTATACTTCCTTGCTAATAAAGTCTTTATACTTTTATTAAAACAACTTGAAGTTTGTCTTTAATTATTTCTTCTACCGTCCTCTACTTATTTATAAACTCCTTTAAATAAAAGCTTGAGCTTCTAGTGACCTGAAAAGACCAAGTATACACTTCTTTTACTGAAGGCAAGAAGATTTTAGAAAGTAAAAGGATTGACAAGTAAAATGTCACTTTATAGAGCTGGAAGTGACAAGAAATAGAAGTTTTGTTAGCAGAAGAAGGCTTATTTTCCACTTTTTCATATACTGTTTTATATCTTCTTAAAGTGTTTACTGTTTTTTATAGTTTTCTTGAGAAATTTTACCTACTTCAGTTTGATGCTAAATATTTGATAGTACAACATTACCTGAAATCTGATTGATTGACACAAATATATTAGTAGCTAAATGTAAACAAGTTTCTATTGGTCATTTCATATATTCCAATGATAATATTGGTGATTGAAAGAGAAATCAAGAATACGAACTTCTTTACTCCTCCAAATAAAGTTTAATTGAAGCAAAGCAATCATGAGACCATTAGAATAGGCACTAAGTTCCCTAGGTAATGAAAAAGTAATTATTTGTTCAAGCTAAGGTCTTTAAGTTCTTATTATTCTAGTTAGGCAAAATATGTAAAGGAGGTTATTTCCTTATTCAGGTTAGGCTGTAAGACTGAAAAGCAGAGGAATGTAAAACACTACCCTTATCTAGGATTGAGAATGCATTTTTTCAGATGTTGTGTAATGATATTGCAATTAAAATAAATATCAATAAAATTAATTTAACTAGGCATAGCTGTTGAAAGATATTGGGAGTTACTTAACAAGACTGAAAAGTCACATAAGAACCTGGGGTTTATCATTAGTCATCTTTTTCTGCATGGATGGATACAAAATTAAAACTGAAAGAAAGAAAGTATTGAGCAAGACACTAAATCTAAGTAGGTTATGAGTACCTTAGACAGTCACAAGAAAATAATTAAGAACATGAATGGATAAGTTCCTCAGACAGTTAGAAAGAATAAGGATATTCCAGAAGGGTTAACTTCTAATAAGAAGAGATTTTTAGCAGAGATTCTTTGGAGGACATGAAGCATTTTAATTTTCTTTTATTTTTTTTATTTTTATGTAATGAATTTGCACATTTTTAGATATTCCCCTTTTCTTTTATTTTTTCTTTTCTCTTTTGTAGTTTTTCGAATTCAGTTTCTTGAAGGATAATAAGTAGTAACAACCTGTTGGCAATTATAGGTAAGTTAGAAGGGTATTTATCCAAAACTTAATTCAAAGCAAAATATTGTTTCCAAGGTTGTACTTAGAGGCTGAAGCTTTTTTAAGAATTGAAAGCCATTAACAAATATGTCAGTATGAGTCTTTTAGTTTAGTCATGATGCAATTGTCCTATGTATCTCTATCAGTTTTCAGATTAATTAATAAATATATAGTACTGGCCTGATCATAGGTATAAAAAATATATATATATGGGTAATTATTTTTGAAAGTATTAAAAAGATTAATTAAAAATTTTCAGTGACCTTTTTTTGGATACATAATTTTT
>CAJVPT010000492.1:0-29268 GCA_910592055.1 Acaulospora colombiana
GTTCAGGCACCAGTACCCTAAACATCCAACCCACTCAAAATCCACAAACACATATAATAATACAGTGAGACAATATCCAAATTGACATACCCACAAAGGACATTTGCAAAAAGATCACCTAGGCAAAATATATTGTACAATGGTGCTTACTCAACAGAACACTTACAGACTTTACTGGACAATATAAACATATCCATTGGCAAGAAATATATAATCACCTATATCCATCTCAGATTAGTAACACAAATACCTTATTCGAAGATCAGCAAATCCACAAGTTCTCACTAAATCTATGGAATAACAAACTTCCAACCAAAACCAAATTATACAGTAGAAAATCTTCACTATATAAAGACAACAAATGCTGCAGCTGTGATCAAGTGGAAGACAACTATCACCCCTTCCTGTATCAACACAATGGAATAGACATCCAAAATCAAGCCATAATAATAATCTAGAAAGTGATACTCAAGCACATACCCAGAGAAAGAAAAAGTCAAGCACTAACTACAATAACAAGCAACATAACCCTGGACACTTCGCAGCAGCTCAAACTATTCATCAAAGGGACTTTCTTTAAATCTACTATTGAAACAATCCACCAAACAATTTGTAATGCAACCAAAGCAAAAGATTGCATAGTCGAAATATTAGAAGAATGGAAAAAATTCCTGTATTCAACTTGGAAGGCCAGAAACGAAACATTTCAAAAATGAAAAGAGGAACATGGAATCTCAAGGAAAAAAGATAAACATCACAAATATGAAAAAACATCTCCTAGTCCAGCCAAATGGATAAATGAACAAGCCACTAAAGATAGCTATATAGACTTAATTAACCAATATATGAAACGATTCATCCTTGAAAACACTAATATTATGTCCATCTTTTCCTTTGAACCCAGCACTAGCTTTGCCTTGGCAGGTTAGTCCTCCCTTAGTTTG
The DNA here is from genome assembly GCA_910592055.1 of Acaulospora colombiana. Taxonomy (NCBI): domain Eukaryota; kingdom Fungi; phylum Glomeromycota; class Glomeromycetes; order Diversisporales; family Acaulosporaceae; genus Acaulospora; species Acaulospora colombiana. Next base: position 945 of record CAJVPT010000492.1, read on the forward strand.
GAGTGGCAACAAGCCATCTGGTGGATTCTTTAGAGCATCTAACTAGTCCTAAGAAGTTTAGTAGCATGTATGATATCTTTTTGTAATCCCTACAATGTACAGTTGCATATTACTTTATCAAGCTAATAAACAAGGCCGAGCCAGCTCAAAAAAAAAAAAAAAAAATTCTATTCTTGAAATCAAGGTCCTATTAATAATATATTAAATATGCTTTTCTGTCAACTTTTTCTTAATAATTGCCTGAATTACTATCCTGATTTCTGATTTATTGGGTTGATAATATCCTGATTTTTTTGTTTTGGTTTTATCCAGATATCAAGAAATCTGGTTTGATTCTTCTTATTAATTTTATAAACTATAGTACTCTTTGTTTCAGCTTGAATAGTTCTAGGAACTTGAGGAATCTAGTTACAGTAATATTAAAGATAATTGATTTTTTTGTATCAATCTGAGAGTCATTTGTTATATAAAACTTTTTTGCTTCTTCCAAGATTTTTTTTAGATTTTTCTTAAATTTAACAATTCTGATTATATTATCTATATAAGCAATTACTGCCTGCTTTAAAGAGAGCTTAATATTTTTCTCAGGTTTGTTAAAATTGAATAACTATTCTTCTTTTATGGAATAATGTAGGTTGCAGTAGATTGTAGAAATTCTCCATAATAGTAGAGAAATTGTTTTTCTTTAATTTATACTATTCCCTACACTATTGGATTAAAGAGTCTGTTGCAAAGAATGATATTACAACCTTTATTTTTAAAAAGGTCTATTATAAGCTTCTTAATAATTGTAGAAATTCTAATTTGATCTATAGCCTTTTTGAATATATAAAGGAATATTGTATTATACATCTTAACAATATTTTAAAAGAGAATCCATGGTTTTTTTTTCTTTTCTCTGGTTTCTTTACAGATGTTATTTAGCAAATAGATAGGTTTTGCTATACTTCTTCTTGTAGACTGACAAAGTTTGAACCTTTTAAAATTTAGTATTACTTATAGATAGTTAATAGATAATTAATAAGAATCTTGATAAAGCATTTTTGAGTTGTTTCTAGAAGAATAATGGATTTATATTGCTCAAATCACATTTTTAAGACTTGGGTTTGGAATAGGATAGATGTTACTACTTTTTTATTTTCTAGGTATCTGGTCTGTACTTAAGATTTTGTTGAAAAGAAGACCTAAAGTTTCTTTTTATTTGACTCCTAAATACTTGATCATTTTATAGTTGATATATAAGAGGCCAACAATCTTATTGTTTGGAAGGAATTGAAAAGTAGCTTTAAGCTCTTTTACTTTGATTTCTTCTGTTAATGGTGAGTACTATATTGGATCAATCTATTCCTTGAGTTGATATTCTTTTTTTCAGGAGAGATCAAAACTTTCAAAGTTAGTGTTTCTTTTTTTGAAAGCCTTTTTATAATATTCTTTAACCTTGCTTTTGATGGTTTAAGGATTAGTAGCAATATATATTAGTTAATAAAAATTATTTAGTATATTGCTACTTATATAACATTTGATAAAAAATAAACAATTTGACAAAAAATGACATATATAAATTGATATATTAACAATTTGTCAAAAAATTCATTAACAATTTGTCAATAATTTATTAACAATTTGACAATAATTCATTAAAAGTTTATAACAATTTTTTTTTTTTTATAAGGTGAAACAGGCCTACTTATTAGTATAGTATCGAAACATATTACTTGATTCAATAAAGCGATTTTACAGACTCATTTTCTATATGCTCTATGTTACTATGTTACTAAAAAGCTAATTGGTTGATAAAGAACCCTTTATGACATGTTGCTTCTGTTACAGAAAACTAACGTGCCTAGGCTTCATTAGCACCTTCCATTAGGATTTGGTAGAGACTTTGTGTTCCCAAAATTATTTCTTCCAGCATGTCAATTTGAATTCCCTGTTGTTTTGTTATTTCGTCTCCTTTTAGTATCGAATGCTTGTTTTGTTTCCCTTTTTGTTTCTTGGTTTTGATAGTTATATCCTAAGTTTTTTCCCAAATTGTAATTCTGCAGCATCTGTCTAGCCAGATGTAATAGGTTATGAATCTGATGTATTTGGTGATTGACTTGATTGTGTCTACCAGCTTGTCTCATTCTAGTCTGTCTATGATGAGATCATTCAGGGTCCTACTGATCCCTCCTCTGAAAATTAGTGCTTTTAGTTGTTATGTGTTCATGTATATTACTTGTATGATGTCTGTGTCATAACCATTTATTTCTTTTCTGTTCTTTATCTCTTTGGTAATGCAATTGTTAATTTCTTTATAGATATCTATGCTGTGGTGCTTGCAAATAAAGAGATGTTCATTGTCTTCATCTTCCAAGCAGCTAGAGCATTGATTATTCTTGTATATATCGGAAGACCTTTTGTGTAGTTTGTGCATTGTTAATAGTTCCTGATTCCAAAGTTTTATTGTGAATGTCCTTTGGGCATGATCCTACCAATCAGTGTAAACTGAAGTTATCGCTGTGAAGTGAATGTTTCTGAAACTCAAATCCCAGTTAATTTCTTTTCTGATTTGTGGAGTTATTGTTTGATTCCGTCTGAGGTTGATCCAGTTGAAGGTGTGTGTGGCCTGTCGAATTAGTTTGATTGTTTTATGAATCGGTTTTGGTGTCTCTATTCTTTAGTTGAAATAGAAACTTAGCAGATTCTGATTGAGAGTATATGCTATGAGTGTTGAGGGTTGTTCTGTCACCTGGTTTTTGAGTACTCTCTGCGCTAGTGTATATGCTTGAATGTGCATTGGGTCTTTATCTTTACTAGATATCTTCTGCCATATAATATGTTGGTAAAGTTGTTCTGAGATTTCAATTATGTTACTTATGAGTTGTGCTTCTTCTATTTTGTATATTTGATCCTTTTGTGTGAGTTTTCCTATGTTTTGGATCAGAAGTTGGGAATCTGTAAAGATGGTTATTTTTTTGTTATACCCTGCAACTGCTATTGCGATGGTTGCGCCTATGGTCTCAGCTCTCAGTGCAGATACTTGACCTTTAACTTTCAGGTTTAGGCTGTGTGTTGTTTTGTTTTCACTAGTGAAGACTATATCGGTCCCCATTATCTTTTGATTTGTTGATTTGTTGAAGGCTTCATCTGTAAGAATTATAAGGGATGTTTTATTTTTGAGTATTTTGATGATTTTGTTGCATTTTCTTGTTGTTATGTCGTCCATTTTGAGTAGTAGTTTCAAAACATTGAGGTTTGTTTGCCAGTTGGAAATTTTGACTGCTTCTATCTTTTCATTTGGTATATTCCACCATCTTTCAATACTGCCCGGTGATATTTGCGAGCATCACACCTGCTGGCCAGTTGTGGGGTTATTGGGATAGTTGAAGATAGATGTCTTGATTACTAAGGTAGCGGCTACAGTGTGTTTCAGGATTTCGATGTAGCAGTTGCCTCCTCTCTTATCCTTTATGGTAGTTAAGTTGCATCCTTTACATGGTTACATTGGTAAGGAATTGGTTTGGTTGTAATGTCTGATCTTTATCTCTTGGTGTAATTTATTTACTACCTTTCCCATTACTAGTTGGTTGTTTACTTGGGAAGTGTATCACTTGAACTTGTCGTGATCATTGTGGACCATCTGGATTTGGGCTTTTGGGTTAAGTTCCGGTGTGATCATTCTTTGTTGTAGGGCATTATCGACTGTAGTCTTAAGTTCCTTGTACCAGCTTGGTTCCTTTCTCTTGTTCATCTTGTTACTGATTAGTCCTATTTGATGCCAGTTAATTGTTTTCATTTGAAAAGTATCCAGGATCTGGTTGATATGTGATATTCTGTGTATTCTGAGATAGAATCGGTATTTGTTTATCCATTCAGAGTTCATAACGAGTTCAATGTGTGTTCCATTTGACTTGGAAATCATGCCTTCGGAGCGTGTGATATGGATGCTGAGTTCTTGGATCATTCTAAGACCATTCTGTAGGAAGTTGTGTGTTGGTTTGTGAACTTCTGGGCAGTCTTCTAGGATACTTTTGTCCTGCCATGCCATCTATTGAAGTTGGTTAATTCTGAGTCTTGTGACTTTTCCTGCAGTATTATTACTGTAATATAGTTACTGTAAGTTTGCTACGAATTTCTGCCATAATCTTGAATACATTTCCATGATGTTGTACATTGTGAATGAGTGTATTATTGAGGTGGGACATGTTGCTGCCAACTTGACTCTTCAGCGGAAGCTTTGTCTAATTAGAGTGTTAATCTTGATGACTTCTGCTTTTGTTAATATCATGTCTTGTGTCAAGTATTCAATTTGCGGGAAGAGGGTGCTGTTTATAACATATCAGTGCATCTTGTCTGTTATTTCTTTCCATTTGGTTATGTTGCAAATTGTTTTGACTTTCTGTTCAATTAGGTGTTGTTGATGTTTTTTCTCTGCTTTTGCTTCGTGCCATGTCCCGAAAACCCTAACTGCTGCCGTGTTTGTATTAAGTTGTATCAGTTGATCTTGGAACAGTAGTGATTCTTTTGGCCCATTTAGGATTAGGAGATCTGATTTGGTTGGATTCACGGTGATGTCATTGAGGTGGTAGAAGGAACTGCTGGCAATAGTTATTAGCTCCAGGTTTTCTCGGTTTTGTGTTATAAAAGTTGTATTATCCATATAGGCTGCAATAGAGATATTGATGTTGCCTTCTTTGTTTTCCTGGTTGTTCAGTTGATATCCTTTTATTTTACTTATGTGGCTGATGAGGGGATCATAGTATATTCTCTATAGTAGTGGGGAGATTGTGTCACCTTGATCAATTTCTTCTTGTACTGTGTAAGGGTTCGTGTCTTCGAAGAAGGTTATTACTTTGTTTTGTCTGTTTATAAATGTACCTTCTATGAGTTTGATAATTTTAGGGGGGATTTTTATTCTCTTCATTGCTAGGATGAGTCTTTCAATATTGACTGTATCGTATGCTTTGCTCATGTACCGAAAAAGCATGTAGCAAGGTTTTTTGAGTTCGCGTGCATCTTCTAATATGTTGTTAATTATGCAGATAGGTTCTCTTGTGCTTAACTTCGGGAGTGCTGCCCAGTTGTGTTCTGACAAGATCTCATGTTTAGTCAGTACTTGGTTTACTATATCCTTTATTTATTACGAAATAATGTTTACATATGACATAATTATATGATAAATGTATTATAAGATATGTACAAACTAGCCTAATAAAGGAGGGCATATGATACTCTCTTAATTTTTCCTAGAACAATTTTTAGAAGTAATCTAGTTATAAAACTATTGTTTTCTCTATCCTGTACTATAGATTTTAAGTACTTCGGAATGATTCACGAATTTCTTCTCCTATCAAGGTTTACCAATAAATTACCCTAGGCAAAGGGCACATGTAGTTAAACATCCTACCGGCTGGCTGTTTACTTCATTAGTATTTTACAAGATTAGTAAAATACTTTTGTACTTGTCATAGAATTCTGAATCACTTATTGACATGTTTAAACTGTCCTTCATGAGGTCATTGAGTAACACTGATAATGGCTTCAAAGTAGTTTTGAAACCACATATGGTTAAACCAAAAGGCCATTGGATGGTGCATAATTGTTTATATCAATTATTATACCATTTTTGGTGATTATCCGGTAGTTGCCAGGTTTGTTACCTGTTTCCTCGATCATCTTTTGGACTTCCCTTTCAGTGAGATTATCATGATTGGCCATGATGATGTATCTTGAGGTACCTGATCCTAGATTGTCCAAGGTGATAGTACGCTCATTGTCAAGGATGATGACCTTCTGTTTCGTTTTTTGCAAGATTCTTCAGGTCTTTTTATCTCCATAGTTTCATGTTTATGAATGCTATTGTAGTGTTTTTTCCGTTTGGTATGGCTGGTGAAGCTTTTACTATAAACAGTATATGTATACGCTTTTGTAGGCGGAGGTTGTTTTGGTAAAGGTTGTTTATTTACTGGTTTACCCGGTTTCTTTCTCCCTTGAAGTTTTCCTTTTTGTGGACATCTTCTTCTCTTCTTTTTAGATGATCCCGGGTTAGGTTGAAAAGAAAGAACTTGTCTTTTAGAGTTATTAAAGCAGACAAAAGAGGCCCTTCCAATCCATTTAAAAAAGAGTTCCTTGGTCTGAGACAACTGTTCAGTTGGACCAGAGTATTTGAACATGGCACCATAGGGAAAGCTAATCTTTATTGTGATATTAACCATGTTGTTGTTGTATTGGTTTGAGATAAAAACTTCTATCTCTCGCTATTTTTGAAAAAATTCCTTATAAGGAAATTATTTTATCAAAAAGTGGTCAACAGGAAAGAGTTTGTTATAACAAAATTATTTATTAACAATTCAATAAAAATTTAAAAGTTCTTTTCAAGTCTTTTCAAGCTCTTAAAAGCTGTCTTTAGTCATTTGCCAAGAAGGTTGTGTATCAATTTCTGGAAGCTTGTGTTCTATCCAGAGTTTGAATTTTTTCTATTGTTCTGTAATAAAATTTGCTGAGTCTGGTATTTTTTTACATTTTATGTTGCATTGCTCTTGAGCCTAGATTATTTGTTGTCATTTTCATTAACAAAAGGATATAGTTGCTATCTAGTAGTGCCTTTACTAGAATATTTTTGAATTCATATATATTATTTGGATTGATTTTTGGTAATATTTAGATATAGTTAATTCTACTATACTGTATACTGAATTGTTTGTCCATATAAAGGTAATATTTTCTTCTTCTTTCCAGGAGTTTTGAATGTTTATATATTATAATTTCAGTCTTCTAGAAAGTTGAAAAATCCTATTTCAACTTTTCTGTATCTTAAGATTACTTTGTTAGTATGTGGGGATCAATTCACTATTGAGTTAATAATTATATTAAAATTACCTATAATTATACCTTTAAAGTGATTCCTTTACTTATCTAAAATTTTATTTTGAAATAGTTGTTATAGCCATTTACTTTCAGCTTTTCCAGATGCAGATATATTTGATAGATACAGAGTTTGCTTCTTGTTGATAAAAAAATTGGCTTCTAATATATAGCCTTTTATTCTCTCAATTGATTCTAGCTTTTTTTTAATATTTCTATTGATAAGAAATTCCATCCAAAACCTCTAAGCTTTTCATTATTACAGCTATTGAAGAACTTGTGTATTGCTATAGTTTAAAACTAAAATCTACTGTTTCTTCTGTTAGCTTAGTTTTACAAATCCACAGAATATCTATATCAAGTTCTTTTATAAGTTTATATAGTCTTTATTTGTCAAGACTAGTATTATACTTCTAATATTATGAGTTTTAATTGTAATAATATTGTCTAATGTGGAGTTGTCTATAGTATAATTATTATATAGTATCTGTTATTTATTTATTTTTCAATAGTATTCTTTTTAGATTGTACTAATAAAGTTGTCAAGTAGTATAATATATTTTGTATTAAAGAAGATTGTATTGATGTCAGCTATTATCTTAGTGATTATATATTTTTTTCCAAATTAGCTTGATTTTCTTATTGATCAGATTCTCTTTATGTATATCTTGATTGAACTGGTGCTATTTTTAGAAGCAGTTGTTTCATCACTTTTTTTTTATCCTATTTTGATTGCTTGTCTTTTATTCAATTAGATTTATTCCATTATCAATTACTTAAGGTTGTTCTGGATCTGATAAATTGGATCTTGATCACTTTTACTTTTAGAATAGAAGCTTTTAGATCTGTTATATATTCTTTATCTATTATAATAATTAATAGATTCTCTATTACTACCAGTAGGAAAGTATTTAAGATCTCTGTTTTGCTAGTAGTAAGCTTATTGTCTTGGAGATTATATTTACTTTTTCTTTTGTTAATATGTATCTTTTTCTTGATTTCAGTTTCTGATTCATTCTCCAGTGTTGTATGTCAGTTGGGCCTTATATTATTTTTTTACTATTAATTTGTTGTTTATTTAATTGTATAGATTTAGTATTAGATTCTTCAATTTCATTAAAATCTCATCTTTCTTGAGAGCACTTTTGTTCTTGTTTAAAGTATTCTTTTATACTTTATGTAAGTTTATATTCATAAATACAAATGTATTATTTTAAGGCATTGTTAAGATCTTGTGCTGTTGGGAAACAAATTATATTATAGCCTTTTCTTTTAAGTATATATGGATTTCTCAAAATGTAGTATACTCTGGTCTTAGTATATTTAATCATCCTTGCAATTAGCCTGATGTTAATATTATATACTCCATATAGTTACAAGAATTGTATATTGCACTGTTTAATAATTTTGTTGATTTCTTAATTATTAGATTTATTTTGAGAAAAAATAGCTTTAATAATTTTTGCTCTGATATAGATTATCCATTTTTTTTCAAGATCAGTATATTGTTTATAAGGAATAATATATGTCAGTCTTTATTCTGCATTGTGACTATAAGTGGTTTTAAATATGAATATTTGCTGTTTATCCATATTGATTAAGAACTATTTTGATTTCTTGACATAAATAATTTCAGTCAATATCTATCAAAATAATCATTAGTAATGATTCTTTTTTTTTTTATTAATTTTTGGAACACTTTTTTGTTTAATAGTTGGCTGGAGCCTGACTTTTTGTCTATTTTTAGGAATATAATAGTAAAATTATCTTTCTCCTTTCTGTTAATTTTTTCAAGGTATCTTAATACATCTTTTTCTTCTTTACAATAGAATATTGTTCAAGTATTGCAATTAATAAATTTCTTTATGAAGGAGTAAGAGTTTTTTTGTAAGCTTAATATATTTTAGAAATATACTATTTTTTCTGTTTTGGTTTCTCCTGAGAGTCCTGAGGTAAATAACCTATTTTGAAATCTTTATTTTTCTTGATATCATATGAATTAATACTAGATGTTTTATTATTTTATATCTTATCTTATATATTTGTTGTTTAGCTATATTATCCCTTCTAATTTTTTTATCAATAACTTCCATTTCAATTTTGTTTTCTAATTCTGTCTCCTATTTTGACTTTAGTAATAATCGGGATTTCAATTGATGTGATTGCTTGAACTTTCATGTCTATTACCTTATTAGGCAAATTGTTAGTAGAAAGATTACTTCTAACTATTGATTAATTTGTTGGCAATAGTTATAAGGTATATTATATTTGGTTTGCCTATTCTATCATATTCAGATATTTGACTTTTAAAAAGGGAGCTAAAAGATTTTTTTTTTCTTTTGCCCTATAGTCCATAAGTAGAGAATATGTTGCCTAAAAACATTAGCTTTAAAAAAGGTAGTGTAATCAATATCTAGAATTCTAGTAATGATACTATTAATAATCAAGTATCTAATTGGATCTTGAGCTGAATTTGTAATAATTTCTTAAGTTGAATCAATATTCAAGAAGGTTTGTAAGATCAATAATTTTTTTTGTTGATCATACTGTCATGGGCTATCCCGGCGAGTCCGTCATTAATTCATAGCACCTTGCGTAACCCAGATTTCTCAAGAATACTCACAAATGACACAAAGAAGAGAATGCCTCCTATAAAGAACACTTAAGGAAGGCAGAGGCATAGTGATTGACTTGGTTGAAGATAAGTGTCTCTTTATTGCATTCTGTTTCTTTGATATATCACTAACTCTTATCTCTATTCTCAATGAGGGCTGTTTTTCCTAACACATTCAGCTCTGCCTTTTTGGCATACATTGGTAAGCTATTTATACTTTTCTAACTAACAATAGGCTATCTACTTTATAATCGGCTATACTAACCCTAAGCTTTACTAAACTTTTCAGATACACATAGTTCCCTTATCAGTACCCGAGCCTTATCTATAGTTTCTTACCTTGCAACACTTAATCTTTCATGCCAGACTTTCGGGTTTTTGAATTCTAGACCATTACGCATAAATCGCGTCACCCATATAATCCATAACAATACTTATTCATTAACTGAACTAAAGTTTCAATAATATATGCTTCTCTTTTCTTAACAACCTATAAGAGTTTGTGTTTTCTCATAGACATGTTAATCATGTGATATGAAGAATAGATTGTTATATATAGTATTTATATATTATATTGATTGTTATTTTGGTTAGTGCTAGTGTTTTCTAAGTTATGTGATAATTATTTCTTGCTTATTTGAGTAGTGCTTGTTTGTTTGTTTTGTTTATTTATTTTTGTTTATATAAACAAGATATTGATCTGTTGATTGTAAGCTGTGTTACTATTTTTAGATCTATTGTATTATTAATAGCTATTATCATATGTGAATATGAAGTACAAACATGTAAACAAGGTGTTAATCTTTTGATTGTAAGCTGTATTACTATTTTTAGATTTATTGTATTGTTGACAATTATTATTATATAGAAATATGAAGTTTAAATACATAAACAAGTTATTGTTTTCTTGATTATAAGCTATATTACTATTTTAAATTTGTTATGGCTACTATCGCATGTGATTATAAAGAAGTGTAAATATGTAAACAAGGTGTTGATCTATTAATTATAGATTGTATTACTATTTTTAGATCTATTGTATTATTGACAATTACTATCATATATAAGTATAAAATAAGAATACATAAACAAGTTAATTATTAGACATGTAAGTGAGTTGTTATTCAAACTGGTAAACATGATGTATTTGCATTATATAATCCAAGATATAGAGTATTGTTATATTGTTTATATCACTTTCTACTATTAAGTAATTGAGGCTTGAATATTCTCCTAGGTTTGTGGGCTCTGAGTTTTAACTGATTTATTAGCTGAAATTATTGTATATAATGCTTTTCTTAATATCAAAAAAGGTATTAATCTGTACTAACCTGGCTAAGAGCTTTGTGAAGTTGAGGTTGAACCTCCAGCAGCTTACTGTGAAACAGTTTTTTTGAAGTTCTCTATCCTCTGTAAAGAAAAACTATACTGTGATAGTTTTTCTCTAATACTTATCTTGTAATTATTATTACAAAGAAGTATAGTATTTTTGAAGCTTGATAATAAGCTGTTGTTTCTTTTAGACTATATGTTTCTTAAATATTGAAGGTTGACTTCTTAGTTTTCAAAAATATTAACAAAAAAGAAAATTTTTACAAAAACTGGGATCAGCGAAAAAAGTTTTTTTATTTTTTTTAATTATGTATTATTATATAATACTGATTTTTTTTGTAAGTTTTATAAATTTTTTGTCAAATAATAGATAAATAGTTGATAAATTTTTAATGAATAGTCTATAAACTTTTAATGAATAATTTAATAAATAGTTGCTAAATTTTTAATAAATAGCAATAAATTTTTATAAATAGTTTTAATGAATAGTTGCCAAATTTTTAATTAATAGTTGCCAAATTTTTGATAAATTTTTGACAAATTATTAATAAATTAATGTCAGATTTTTATTGAATTGCTAATAAATAATTTTGTGACAAATCTTTAATAAATTTTGCTAAATAGTTAATGAATTATTTAAAAAATTGTTAATGAATTTTTTGACAATTTATTGTTGAACTTTTAATTAATAAATTTTTGATTATCAAATTTCTTGATTGCTGAATTTTTGATTGCTGAATTTTTTATTGTTAAATTTTTGATTACCACTTTATTGTCAAAATAGTAATATATCAAGTGGCTATAAATTAACCATATATATTGATAAGTTTTGCAGCAATCAAAAAGAATTTGGCAATATTTTATTATTAAATTTAATCAAATTTAGCAATAATTCAGCTATTGAATAATATAATTTCAACTAATGATAGTTCTCAAGTAACATATTCCATACTTATAAACTTATGATCAAAGAATGAAAGAGAATCTTCTAGTACTTTTCTTGAAAGAAAAATTCAATCAAATTCTTGAACTGGATATTTTTACAAATTATTGTTTCTCTTTTTATATTTTTAAAACTTCTCAAGCTAAATTCACAATTCCAGTAATAGAAAATTCAATTCTTGAAAAGAATATTATCCCAAATAAAAATATAGAAGTTTAACTAATTATTGCAATTGAAATTTCAAACAATATTAAATTAAAATAGAAAACAAAGATCAGAATATAAACTAGAAATCAAAAAAAAAAATATAGTTAAACAAATCTTTTATAATACAAGAAACATACCTAGATTATTTAATCTAAATCTATTTCATATTATAGAAAAAGAAAATACAAAATAGAAATTTTTATTTTTAAGATAATAGGTAATTAAAAAAAGAATAAATAGTATATCTTCAAGATACCTTAAGTTTATCTTAAAATATATAACTATTTCAAAAAAAACTTCTTTAATAATAATTTATATCAATATTTAACTTTGAAAAAATAGAGAATTTTTTATAATATATAGAAAAAATTCAAAAAAAAAGAAAAAAAAAATCTTATCTTATTCTTTATACAAGTAGAAAAATAGAAAAACCTATACTTATTACTAGAAAAAAATTCTTTAAATATAAAATAAAGAAAAAAACCAATATTATAATTACTTTATAATCAATCTAGGCTATAGTCACACCTTTAAAAAATCAAAATTGCCTTTTAAACATATAAATAAATATATTTACATTTATTACCATTCTTAAAAAAAAATAAAATACAATTAATTAAATCAATCTGAAAACTTAGATAACAGATAGTTAATTAGGACTGATTAAATCAGAAAAAATCTAGAAAGATTCATTGGCCCTTAACACTTGAGCTTCTAATGCCAACAGAGATTACAACAACACTAATCAACATAAAAGATTACATGGACTACTACTTCAAAATCAAAACATGGATAAAAGAACTGTCCATTATAAACAAATTAAATAAAAACATTTACCATCTATCCAAATGACAAATTCAAAATATGTAAACAGCACAAAGAAACTAATAATCATATCTTCTAATATGGTACAACATAAACAAGACTTTAAAAAAAGTTTATTCAGGTTCTGACAAAGTAAAGTATAACTAGAGCTAAAGGAAAACAGCCAGAACTAATTCAAAACAAATGGAAAAGAATATAAATAATACAGGAATACAATGAAAACATAAAAGCATGACACAAAATTGAATATAAAGACATTATCAAGAGAATCATAACATATAGTATAATTAAAGTAGCAGAAACTATAACAAAAGACAAGACTAAAGTACTGGAAGCAATTTGAATAGAATACAAAAATTTTGGCAAGCCAAGCAAGAAGCATGAAAACTTAAATATGATATCACAATTTATTGAAAAAAAAGTTAAAACATATATAAAAAACTTAAGCATCAAAAGAAGTGAGCCAAGTGCAATATAAACAACCAACAAATAACATTGCAAAGTTTTATAGAATAAAAAAGAAAAAATATTTAATTCAATAAATTCCATAAATAATTAATGAGAAAAATTTAAATACTAGATAGAATACAAACTTTTAGAAATTGACTCTCAATTCTTCTAGCAAAGTATAGAAAACAATTCTTTAAGACTTAAAGATATTTGGAATAAACTTGAAATAATAATCATCAAAAGTGTATATAAGTATTTCAAAAAAAAATTTTTTTATCTTACCCTCAATAAAAGAAATGAGGTCAAATTAAAAATAGCAAATTTAAAAGAAAACTTTAAAACCTATAGAAAAATCAACAAAATTCACTTCTTCTTGAAAAAACTATAAGCAAACTGAAATACAATAATACTAAAAAATATAGAAAAACTTATTAAAATCCTATAAAGTCTTTGTAAATTCCTCAATAAAGAACTAATATTTCTTCAATTATAAGTAAAAATCCTAAAATAACAGATAAATAAATATATATATATTTTTAAAGCCCTTTGTTAGGCTAGATATATATATTTTATTAAATGTTTTATATACTTTACATTAAAAATGTGTTGTTAAAGCTAAATTTCTCCTAACTTACTTATTACTATTTTGGTATTTATCAAAACTCTAAGTGCAACTTTGAAAGTGATTTATCTTTCTATTAATGGTTCAGGTAAAAACTCTTCCAATTGCTAACTTCATTATTTACAGGTCTCTACTATAAATCACTCTGTAATATTCCGATAGAGCTCAAAACCCAATCACTTCATCTTATATTTTACTCTTTTTGTTAAAATTTCTTGAAGGCTTTCATCATTTTTTAGATTTTCTTCTTTTGAAGATGGTTCTCTTTTCTTAGAAAGTATAGTTTTCTAATCTATAAAACTTAAAGGTTGTTTAATCTTATCTACTCTACTAATTTCTTATAATGGTTCTCATTCAATTATCTTTTTACATCTCCTGTTCCAGATTTTTTTTTGGACTTGGTTGTAAACTCTTTTTTGTATATTTAATATTCATTTTCTCACTTTTTTTTCTATATATTTTTCATGGTATCTTAGGTCTGCCATTTCTAGAATGAGACTATTTTTTATTAGGTTGGTACAAAAACTTAAAGTGTCTTAACTAGTTTTAGAAGTCTGTTTTACTAGTCTAGAGATCCATTTATCAAGCTCTCCAAGTTCTTCTTGATTATTAGTGATTAGTCTAATACTTTTCTCTGTAGCTTCTTTTTTTCTTTCTTGTAAAAGCTCTTTAAAGTTTTTAATAATTCCATTTTCTCTTTTATTCTATATTGCTTGTAGTTAGTTCCTATAGGTTAAACATTCTAGCAAGTATTAAATAGTTTCTTTTTATTGATTATATACAATAAATTTTACTTACTTGTATAGATTAGGTTTTCTTATGACTAATTTACTTAATGTTGATAACTTATCATTAGTTAGTTTGATAAAAAAGTTTTATGTTGAGATTTCTTGAAAGATATATCCCATATAAGCTCATATTTGATTTTTTTCACATCAAATCCCATATATGAAGTTAGTATTTTGAAATTTGATAGCTCCATTTTTTCTCTTTTGTTTTGTTATATCCATTGATATGTGTTGTTTTATTGTTAATATTTTTAACAAATTGTCTGATTGAATTGTCTAAGATCTTGTCTTACTATCTGATTTCTATATTTTTATATAAGAAGAGATCTTTTTATTCAATTAATAGAAGTTTTAAGGCTTCTTTAGCAAGAATATCTACTTTTTCATTATAAAGATTATTGGAGTATATCTTAACTTTGGTGAGCTTTAGATCTATATTTTCTTCTTTATTAGCTCTGCTATTCATGCCCAAAGGAACTAATTTTTCTTCTTTGCCATCTCTTATGTATTCTTCTCAAGTCCTTTTTTCTTATTATTTTTTATTTAAAAATACAAGCTTAGCTATTTATACAAATTTCAACTGTGCTATTATTGGAAACTACCAGAAGTATTGTTACCATTGTTACTAATTTAGCTCTTATAGATAAGAGTCAATTGTTTACTACTATTTTGAACTTTCTTTCTCTTCCTGTTTTTTCTATTTGAATCTAAGTAACTCTCATTTTCATTTCTTCTTTTTTATAGTTAATCAATGATCCATTATAATAGAAGATTTTAATTTTTCTTTAAACCCAAGATTGCATTGAAGTATTTTTATTAAGTGGTCTTGATATACTCTTTCTCTTATATTTTTTTAATATTAGTTTCTTTTCAAGTTTTTTATCTATACAATTTACTTTGTCATTTTGAAATATAAAAGGGCTCTGATTATTATGAATTATTTTATAATTTTTTTTTTTTAAAGTTTTCTTGGAATTAAGAATTTTTAGTTCTCATATTTTTCTAGTAGATTTTTTTGTATTAAGGTATAGTATTAAATATATCTCTCTTATATCTCTTTCTATAATTCAATTATTGTTTTATATTGTATCTTTTGAATATCCAAGGCATTTTTGAAAACTAATATCTCGATTATTATTTGTATTATAACAAGTAAAATATTTCTCTATTACTTTATATTTTTCTTTTTCTTGTCTTGGCTTTTCTCAAATTATTTGATTTCTTTATTTCCAATTACTATTCTTAATTAGATTTTATTTTGACATATTCTGGTTTCTATTTTATATAATTCTCCTTCCAAGATTTTGTGAACTATTTAATCTATTTCTTTTTAAAGTTTTTGACTATAGTTTAAAACTATTATAGGTTAGGTTTTTTTACTTATATTTTGTAAAAGCTAAAGCATTTGTCAGTCTTTAATTTCTTTGAATTTTTGATCAATTATCTGATTTAGATACATTAATCTACTGTTTTTAAGTGATAGAATTAACTTTTTTATATTTATCTAATATAAAGTATTTTCTGTTTAGACTGTTTTCCTTACTTTATTTAAAGATGTCTTGCTATTTCCAACTTTGAAAGGTTATTTCTATATCTTTTGCCAATTTGATCACTTTAAGTTTAAAGTTATCTTTGTCTGATAAGTAATTTATGACTTGCAGGTCAATAGATTAAGTGGTTTACAATTTTTAATCTATGCTTGTTTAAGTCTGATAATTGTTGTAATTCCTGTTGATCCTGCATCATTGAGTCTATTGCATAGTTCTATTACTTGACTTTCTTATTATAACATCCAAATACTTTTCAAGTTGTAGATTTTTGAATAGTGAATTATACTATTGGGCATAGATTTGCATAAAAGACTCTTGTTCTTGAAAAGTTTTCAGTATTCTATTGTCAAGATATTACATATTTTTCAGAACCATATATTGTATTGTATTCTAAATTCTATTTAAGGTATTAATACTCTATTTAGAATATAAAGAGCTTGTTTGTTTATCATTTTTTATTTTTAAGAGCTCTAGTAATTAAGTTGACTTCTTTAAGTACTTATTCTTTAAACTCAATTGCAATTTTTTGATTGTTGATTTATATTCCTAGGAATCTGGCTTGTTCTACTCTATTAAGTTCTTTGACTATCTCTTTATTGATATTTTCTTGAGCTTTTTCTGAATAGTAATTATGATTATTAATGGTTATCAAGACTGATTTGTTACTATTGATTCGAGAGTTATTGGCTTTATAGTATATTCATGCAATTTTCAAGCTCTTTTTTATATCCTCTTTGAATCTAAATCATCTATAAAGATTATGGCTACATGTTTGATTCTAATCTTTTTATAATACTGTATATCCTTTTAGTTCTAAATTCTAGATAACTGAGATTTTATATCCTTTTTGTGTATCATTTTGAATTTTGCAAAGAAGTAAATTATAGAAAATTCTTCATAATAGAGGTAAAATAGTTTTTCCTTGGTTGATTTTATTTCTTGCTACTATTGGTTTTATAAAGTCATTTTCAAATATGATTTGAAATTCTCTATTATAAAACAGGCTAATTATGATCTTTATGTATCTTTTGAAGTTTTGATTTTTTTCTATTGTTTTTACTAACATTTCTAAACTAATAGTATTATATTCTTTTGCCATATTTTGAAAAAATATCCATAGTTCTTTTTTGTTTTCTTTGACATCTTTATAAATGTTATTGAAAATCTGAATTGGTTTTATTATACCTTATTCCAATAGTCCTGTATAATTGGGTCCTTTAAGAATATTATTGTTTTTATAGATATTTTCTATTATATTGATGAGTACTTTGATAAAATACTTTCTTTGAGAGATTACAATCTCAGGATTTAGGCTTAGTATAGGATATATATAACTTTGTTTCTAGTATTTTGAAATAACTTTTTATCTTAAAAAGTTATTTAACATTTTTCTTAAGAATTCTTTTTCTTCTTGGCTAAACCTTTTTGGCATTTTATAACTAATTTGTGATCTTTCTAGAGCTTTGTTATTTGGAAGTATGCTTAATGTTTCACTTAGTTCTTCTTGTGAAATCAGTTTGAATAATTTATTATATTAAGAGTAATAGATATATTCTCAAGATATGTACTCTTCTTTCCAATCTTTCAATAAGTTGTCGTGGTTAAATTTTCTTTTTTGAAGGCTTTTAAATTATAATATTTTATTTTCTTCTTGATTTCATTTTTTTGTGTTGTGATATATTCATTGTTACTTTGCTTGAACTTAATTCCATTAAGTACTATTCTATCTTTAGCTCAGTTAATTAAGGAACTATCTGTCTTTAATTGTTTCTCAAATAATGACATCTCTATTCTAAAGCAATTTTAATAACATCTCTTGTTTTTTTGACTTCCAGCCTTTGACATATAAATTTAAGACATTCTATTATATCTTGAATGTTTTTTTTGAGAATTTCTATAATATATTAAAAATTTATATTGAACACAGTAATTTTCAATATGGTAATTCAGAAAGTGTATACTTTTATATTAGCTATAGTCAAGTTAAGAACTTGTAACTTGCCTATCTCTCTTGATGTTATTGCTCTATTGAAAAAAATTTTTAGTTGCAATGCTTTTCTATAGTTATAGAATTTGAAACTATGTTTATAGTTCTTTTCTTCTAACCTATGAGTTTATAGCACAGTGGTAGTGCTCCCAGGTCACAATTACAAGATGCAAAATTCAATATCACCTAAGGACCAAGTGAAAAATACCACATATAATAAAATTATTCTATTGGATTGTAAGTTAATACTTGTTGTTGGGCACAATCCTGACTATTTTACTGATATCCAAAATAGAAGGATTCACAATAATACAGTATTACTTATAGCTGATCTTTACCAGATCAAGCTGTTCTATGGATGTTGTAGATAATCAGTATCTTATCATTACTATTATAAGGTAAAGGAAAAGGTGACTGCTCTAATGGTCAACCAGGACAAAAACTGGATTGATGAAGGTACTTCATCAATCTTATTGACTGATAAAGAAGTTGTCAAGTTAAGAAGGCTAAAGTCCTGAAAAGAGTAAACATTGTACCAGTGGAATGCATAAAAGCATGGTCAAACTTGCCTATGACAAATCATCGAGTGATCTTGGTGAGAGGAGAAATCTGTGAACCATGTTAAAATCCCTAAACTAGGGACAGGTTAGAGTATACGCAATAATCTAATAACTAGATTATCTATAAAATTGTTCTAGAAAAAATTAATAGAACATTATGTGGTTTTCATTAACAAGGCTAGTAGTATATATAGTATATAATATATTTAATATGTATAAATCATCATATGTACAACATTATTTTGTAGTAAATAAAAACTACAAAAACTCTTCCATAATATGGTATTGGCTTCACTTGCGATAAACGAATCTGTATATTGACAAAAGGATAAGTTCCTTAAACATTTTTCTTGAAGTTACTTTCAGGAATGGCTAAGTTTCTCAAATATTATAAAGCTTAAAGAATATTTTAATCAGGTAAACCCCTTTCAAGAGGAAACTTGAAATGAGCAAAAACCTTTTGAAGGGCTTTAAATTGTATTCTTTCTTCCCTTTTTTTAATGCCAACTTTAGTAATTCATTGTTTTTCAAAATAATCAACAGTAACAAACTGTTGGCAATAACTCTGGCTGACTTAGAGGCACTATTGACAAGCTACTAGAAGAGTGAGATATTGTTCCCTCAATCTAACTTAGAGTATCTAATTTAGACTTAGTTTTGTTTAGGTTGAACTAGCTTAGTGGACTTATATTTTTTAAGTAGTGTAGTCCTTTAACTAATAATGTATAATAATGAGTTAGTCGCTTTGTAAAAATCAGTTAAATATTTAGGTATCTCTCAATATCTCAATAAAGACATACCATTATGGCATGATATGGATTAAAAAAAATAGTTCTTTTCTTTTAACAAAGTTGTTTTTTTGTTTCCAATTTGTTGAAGATAGCTTTACATAATAATTCTTCAAAGGTTTTCTATAGCTTGTTTGTCTGGCCTTTCCTTTTATATTTTATAGATTTTTTTTGAAGCAAAGATTTAAGTGATATCTTGAATTTATGATCTAAACTTTCACAAAAGACTTGCTATTGCATAAGAGATATTATTTTTATATTGATTTGTGTATTTGTGATAGGTTTTGTGATTTTGTTTCTTGTGAAAAGATCTTTGTTATATAAGATTACTATAAGTATAATTTGATTACTTTCAATAATTACTTTTATATCTTGATTGTCAAAACACAGTAATAGATAACTTGTTAAACTATATGAGATCCAGATATTGTCTATTCAACTACTGCTTGTTAAATCTTATCTTGTTAGAGTTTTTTCGTTGCCTTTCTATATACTGTAACTTGCATATCTATAAAATTCTATTTATCAATAAAGTTAAATAGAGAAATTTCAAGATATTATAATAATCTGAACTTTGCCTTTGAAAATAATCATC
This sequence comes from Acaulospora colombiana, assembly GCA_910592055.1. NCBI lineage: Eukaryota > Fungi > Glomeromycota > Glomeromycetes > Diversisporales > Acaulosporaceae > Acaulospora > Acaulospora colombiana. The sequence goes on from CAJVPT010000492.1 coordinate 21,052, forward strand.
TATTTTCTAATAGATTATATATTGCATTAAAGTTTCACATCACTATTGTATAGTAACCTTGTCTATGTTTTCTTTTAATAAGGTTAGATATCTTTTTTTGTACTATTTGTTTCTTTGTTTGTCTAATAGAATATAAACTTTTATAATATAGATTTTTTTTATAAGTATATTTGTAACAATAATATATTCTTCTTCTTTTTCTATCAATACAACTTTTTTTAGGATCATTTCTGATTAGAAGTCTGATACCTGTTTCAAAAGATATATTTTTGTTGATAAAGTAGCAGGCTAATTGGCAAGTCTATTAATAATGATTAAAAGCTTATTTAACTTATGGATAGAAAAGTTCATCCTTCTATTATATGCAAAAACAAATACAAGATAGAGGCATAAAAAGATTTGGGTAAGTCTCAAAGTAGTTTTTCATAAAATTATTTATAACTTACTATTATAACAATTTATTCAAAAGATTGTTTTAAATTTTATTATTTTATTAAGTTATTGCAAGAAGTTATATTTATATATTTTTATATTAGGACTAATATATAATTACTATGGTCAACTAATTTTCTATTATCACAGCTTATAGTTTTTTACCTTTTTGATGTAAATAGATTGTTCACATATTCTTATATTTTATAGTAAGTATGGTAATAGTCAGCAATTGATTGTTTCATGTAAGCTTTAATCATATTATGATTATCAATTATGTGATCACAGCGAAAATTCTGAACTTGGTCTGACTTCTTTGATCTTTAACAGTACTATATAAATATTTATAGGTTTGGATTAGTTTTGTTTCATACAATTCTAATATTTCTATTCTTTATTCTAAAATTTCTTCAATATGACTTTGTTAATTTGTTCTATTTGTGATATTTCTAATATTATGTGTACCTATTCTTATTAATTTTTTATATATTTCATCTTCTTTTCTTGATATTCTTTTTCCTGGTTTGTGTTTAGCTTTATTATTTAAGAATATTTCTCACTTCTTTTATAGAAATGTTGTTATATCTAGATTTTTATTATTTATTATTTTATTATTTCTATTTATGGATTATTTCTTGCCTATGTTATTACTTTTTGATGAAGAAGAACTAGGCTGTTGCTCTCTTAATTAGTATAGAAGACTGGTATGCCTTTAGGAATGATTTGTTTCTCTATTATCTTGCCTTGATTTTTTGAAAGCTGTTTGTCTTTCTAGTATATATATTCTATATGTAATTTTTCTAAATTGACTAGAATACTTTTTAAAGGATCTTTTTTTCTCTTTTTCTATGTATTTCTGTTTTTTGATTCAATGATTTTATATTGATTTCTTGTTGTTTTTTATTATTGAATATCTATTAACTTGATTTTTTTTGTCTTTTTCTACTATTATAAAGCTGTATGGTTCATCTTTTATTTTGAAAACTGTAGTGTTTTATAGAACTAGAAGCTGAGTTTGTGATTCATTATCTAATTGTAAGTCTGGTACTGGCTCCTCATTTATTTCTATCCTATTATATCTACTTCTTATACTAAAATTTTTTGATTCCTTTTTTAGATTTGTTTTTCAGGCTTGGGGTGTATTTAACACTCCAGGAAAAATGCAATTCTTGTAATAAAGTGCATTGTCTATATGCTTTATCTCAGTCTTCTTGCATCCCAAAGAAAATCACTATAAAGTTTTGTTTCTTGAGAGTATAGGGATCGTTTAGTGTATAGCATGCTTTGGCTTGAGTACCATTTAGAGCTCTGGCAACCAAGCTAGTATATGTTTTATTGATACCCAATAATCTAGCTAAATAGTTACTTCTTTTTGTTAATATGTCATTAATTTCATTATTACTAAGTTCTTATTTGAAAAATATAGCTCTTGATGTTTCCGTGCCAATTGGAGTTGTCCATTTTGTTTCTGGATTGAGACTAAGGTATTTGTGCCATTTTATATAAGCTTTCACTCGAGTTTTTGTATTTACTTCATAAATATAGATGTTTTGAACAACTCATATCTTTTTAGATGTGCAGATATGAAGTGTTATTTGGCTTTTTGATCTATATCTATTAGATACACATGCCAGATGAAGGGCTTTAACTATGTTATTAATTATATATCTTATAGGTAAGTTTTCAGAAGTAAATTTTCTAAATTTGTTTCGCAAATTCTGAAGAAAAATTATTTAACCATAATATCTTATAGGGGGTAAGTTTTGCAGCATATTTTTGAATTGTTTCGAAATACTTGCGAAAAGTGCTTTAACCATGTTATCGATTGTCAATCTTATAGGTAAGCTTTTACGAGTAAATTTTCTAAATTTGGTTTTCAAATTCTTACGAAAATGACTTAACTATATTATTTTATAGGGGGTAAGTTTATGCAAGCATATTTTTGAATTGTTACGAAATTTTACGAAAGGTGCTTTAACGATGTTATCGATCATCAATCTTATAGGTAAGTTTTCACAAGCACATTTTCTAAATTTGTTTCACAAATTCTGAATAAAAAATTATTTAATATATATATTGTCGATTTATAGACTGTAAGTTTACGTAGCATATTTTCAAAATTTTTCGAAATTCTTACGAAAAGTGCTTTACATATCTATGTTATCGATCGTCGATCTTCTAGGTAAGTTTCACAAGCATATCATCTAAATTTGTTTCGTTAATTCTTACGAAAATAATTTAACAATATTATTTATAGGGAGTAAGTTTATGCGAGCATATTTTCAAATTAGTTCGAAATTTTTACGAAAAGTATTTTAACTGTTACGATCGTCAATCTTATACTGTAGGTAAGTTTTCACGAGCATATTTTATAAATTTGTTTTATAAATTCTTGTGAAAAATAATCATCTATTTTCGACTTATAGAATGTAAATTTATGCAATCATATTTTAAATTGATTCGAAATTCTTACGAGAAGTGCTTTAACCATACAATCGATTGTCTATCTTATAGGTAAGTTTTAACAAGTATACTTTCTAAATTTGTTTCGCAATTCTAAAGAAAAATGATTTAACGGTATTATCTATTGTCATATTATAGATAGTAAGTTTATGCAAGCATTTTTTCAAATTGTTTTGAAATCCTTACGAAAAGTGTTTTATCTATGTTATTGATCATCGATCTTATAGGCAAGCATATTTATTAAATTGTTTCGCAAATTTGAAGATAACCATTGTTATATTTATGATATTGCAGATGGTAAGTTTATTCAAGCATATTTTGTAATTGTTTAGAAATTCTTACTAAAAGTGCTTTAACTACGCAAGAATTTTATTAAATGTTTCGCAAATTTTTGCGAAAAATGAGTAAACCATGTTATCTATTTTTGACTTATACGTAGACTGTAAGTTTATGCATGCATAAATTGTTTCGAAATACTTGTAAAAAGGGCGTTAACTTTGTTATCGATCGTCGATCTTACGTATATGAAAGTTGCCGCAAGCATACCTTTTAAATTAGTTCGCGAATTCTTACGAAAAATAATTTAACTATATTATCTTTATGGTATCGTATATGGCAAGTTATGCAAGCATATTTTCAAATTGCATCGAAATTCTTACGAAAAGTGCTTCAACTATGTTATCGGTTTTCGATCTTATACACAAGCATATTTCTAAATTTGGTTCGCAAATTCTGAAGAAAAATTATTTAACTATATTATCTTGTACGTAGCTGGTAAGTTTATGCAAGCATATTTCAAATTGTTTCAAATTCTTGCGAAAATTTTTAACTATCTTATCTTATAGCTAGTAAGTTTATGCATGCATATTTCAAATTGTTTCGAATTTCTTACGAGAATTACTTTAACTATGTTATCGATCGTCAATCTTATAGGCAAGTTTTCACAAGCATATTTTCTAAATTTGGTTTTCAAATTTTTACGAAAATGACCAATTATATTATTTTATAGGGGGTAAGTTTATGCAAGCCTATTTCCTAATTGTTTCGAAATTCTTACGAAAAGGTGCTTTAACTATGCTATCAATTGTCGCTCTTAAAGTAAGTTTTTTTTAAAAAAATTCGTTTCGCAAATTCTGAAGAAAATAATTCAACTTTATTTATTATCTTATAGGGTGTAAGTTTATGCAAGCATATTTTTCAAATTGTTTCAAAATTCTTGCGAAAAGCGCTTTAACTATGTTATCTTCGATCTTGTAGGTAAATTTTTACAAGCATATTTTCTAAATTTGGTTCGCAACTTCCGAAGAGAATTGTTTTAGCTGCGCTGATTATATTATTCTAAATTTTATTTTAATGATAGATACTTGCAATAAATGACAAAAAGAGCCAACATCTTTACTTTGGCGCAAACTATGTAATTCATCAAGGTTTAAAGAAAAACTCGACAAATGGAAAAGTGGAAATGAAATTATTGACAATTATAAAAGAAATTCAGCTAAATGCAGACAGTCATGAAAAGATACTAGAGTGGATTTCATATTCAAATTTTAAGGTTGATGAAAATTCTATAGGCGAAGGTGGTTATGGAAAAGTTTTTTCAGCAGAATGGACCGAAGGATATATCCTTTTTTGGAATGAAACTGCTGGTCAATGGAAAAGAAAAGGTGTTACGAAGGTTGAGCTAAAGTGTCTTAATGATTCTAAAGATTTTACTAGTAAGCTCTTAAATGAGGTGATTATATTTTTTAGTAATTTTATATTTCTCGAATGTGAATTAAATTTATATATTTTATAGATAAAAGGTAATATTGACTGTACAGAAAGTTATTCTCGTGTCGTTAGATGCTATGGATTACCCATCATGAAGAAACCAAGAACCTCATGATTGTTATGCAATTAATGGAAGATGATAGCCTTGGAAAAAATATCAGAATTACGAAAGATGTCGTGGAAAGACAGGTTTATTAGTTTAAAACGAATAGCTGAAGGTTTATATCAGGTGCATAAAGCTGATTTAGTTCACCGGGATTTTCATAGCGGAAATATCCTTTTATCTGATATTAGAAAAAGAATATTTTACATAGCCGACTTGGGCCTATGCAAACCAGCCGCTGAATATGGAAATAACAAAGTTAACCGAAATTTGTATGGTGTACTTCCATATGTTGCACCGGAAGTTTTAAGTTGTGAAGAGTATACAAAAGCAGCAGCTGTTTTTTATGCATTCGGGATTATTATGACCGAAATGATATCTGGAATTCCTCCTTTTCATAATATTCCACACGATCACAATCAATTTGCCTTGGTAAACGACCTAGAATTCCAAGAAACACCCCCAAATTAATAGTCTAATTTATGCGAAAATGTTTATATGATGATTTCCACGAGCGCCTAAGTTCTTATGAACTGCGCGGTATTTTAAGGATATGGAGTGATTATGAGAGCTACAAATATTCGGAACTTTATAAACAGATTGATGAAAACGCGACATTATATTCTTTCTATAATAATGTGGCACTTGAAAACCATTTGTCAGCTATTTATACTAGTCGACTTATTAACATTAAAGATCTTCCGCAGCTTATGAATTCTGAAACTGAATATTTTGATGACTTAAGTTATTGAAATTTCTTAACGATAATTATTGATGAAAATAGTTTGTTATATTTTAATTTCATTTAGTTAGTTTTTTTCGAAATTTTTATTATTTATATATTGGAAAACGCGTAACTTTCATGTATTTTAGTTTATTAAATTTTTATTCAATAAATAGATAAATGTTTGGGTCTTTATATACGGTAAGTTTTTGTAACTTTTATTTATGCGGTGTTATAAATCGCGCAAATAACAAAAAACAAAGTAAATTATAAAATAGCGAATTAAGTATAGAAATAAAAAATAAAAGAAAAGAAAAAAATTCGTCACGAAAAAAGTAGAAAACAAAAATGGAAGGACAAATTTTAGAAAGAAAATAATTAAAAAATTAAATGAAATAATTAATTTGAAATAAACAAGAAAATAAAAAAGAAGAAAAAGAAAAGAATTTAAATATAACAAACCCTATATTACATTCTTTGTATTCAACATTACCAGATTATTTCACTTTTTATCATATCAATTTTATTCTCCTTATACAATATATTATACCATGGGCTTATATAGTTTTATACAATAATATCAATAATTGAGTTATAAGAGGATATTTAATATCAAAATTTATATAAAAATTATTTGTCAGAAACTTTATGCGATTATTTGATCCAAGTTAGCTTTATACAGTATAAAGTTTATACTTATATACTAGTGAAAAGGCCTAAGTTATTCTCTGGATTTAGTTATTTAATTGTATTTTTTTCAATTTATATTGATGTGTATTTATAAAAGATTTCAAAATGTTTGTATCAAATTTAGTAAAGCTTTATTGATCAAAAACAATATTAAGTTGTTTTTATTCAAGTCAAAAGAATACTTGTATCTATATATATTTTTAATATATAAATAAATATAATAAAATACATACTAAGAATATATAAGTTATATGGCTCATCAGTTTGGACACTTATACATATAAAATAATAATAATAATAATAATAATAATAATTGGGTTTATATTTACTAATATTTCAATTAATAATTACTACTTGTATTAAATAGGATTAATCTCCTTCAAAACTCTTTTTCACAGATCTTTTTTTTCTAAAATTTTCTTTTTAGGCAATTTTTATCAAAGAAGAAAAGTGAATGGAGAGATAAGTTCTCCAAAGAGAACAACAAAAACAATATGCTCAGGATAGACTCAACTACAATGAGAATATTCTAACTAAAGGTAATACAAGGTTATCATGCAAAGAAACATAAATGGAGAAAGATAAACCTTTGAAGAAAGATAAAAAAAAAGGAAAGGAAGCCTAATCAGAAAACCCTAGAGACAAATAGCAGCAATATATGGACACTAACCAGATTCTCAATTCTTGCTAAACAACTAAGACAAAACAACAAAACAATAAAATACAATCTTCATGGAGCAAACAAGTTGAGGAAACAATCTAGCTAAATATTCTAAATAACAACACCCGGTAAACATGAATATCTCAATCTCTAGGCATAATATCAATCAAGAAATCCCGAAGTTCATATTTGATAATGAAAACTCTAATATAGAAATAAAGGAATTAGGCAATAGCAGTAAGGGCAACCAATATAGTATAAATCTGGCAAGAGGTCATATCCAAAACCAAAAGAATGACAAGCAAACTCGGCAAGCCTATATTAAAAACTTCTATTAACACATTACTAAATTTGGCAGAGAAAAAATCAAAATAGAGATCAAGGCTTTCATTATTCCAAAAAAAACTATCAGTCAAAAAATCGCATATATAATTAAAAGCCTCAACTCTTTCACTAATCTTCTCTCTATCCATAATAAAGAAAAAGGAAAAAATGAGCATATAATTACTATTTTTAACAATTATCCCACTGCAAAAGAAGCATACAATACTATTATTCTTGATATAGAAGATACACATTTAGAACACATGGTCTTTAAATCCTCTAAATCAGATAAAGAAATAAGTATCAAAGTATAAATGAATATCTTTCTAAATATCAAATTCATAGATGTATAGCAAATCTTTCCCAAATATGAAAAGATCACTAATATCTCTATATCAATATAACAAATATGACAATCAGTAGTTATTACATATACAGACTGATAACCAAAAGAAGATCTAATCAACAAGTGAAGTATTTTGTTACAATCAAACTTAGTCAGAATTTTTGATGCACAATAGAACATAAATCAAATAAAAGTATATAGCAATATTGCAATTAAACTGATCAAATTTTTTTTCAATACTACAGCCTTTAATCTCAAATATATATATGAACAAACCAAAATAAAAACTTGTTATATTCCTAGATATATATTATATAAATGCAAGCATTTTTCCATAGTAGAATTTAGCAATAAGAATGATCTGGAAAATGCAATAGTACAAAACTTCATCCTGGACAAAATTCAAACTGAATAGAAACTAATTGACACAAAACTCTGTACAATATATAGCAATGTAATACACTTGATTATTCAATACCCTATTAAAGAAAGAAGAAAATAGTAAAACTACTACAACACAGAACAAGCAAATAGATTTATTAAATTCTATAATAAATTTATACCAGTCTATACCAAAATAATTAGATGAAAAACTATAAACTCTTTCCGCTGATCCTCTGATCATATACAAAAAAGATGTTTGCAAGAAGTTTTTATACTTCTTTGCTAATAAAGTCTTAATACTTTCCTTAAAACAACTTGAA
>CAJVPT010000493.1:0-29252 GCA_910592055.1 Acaulospora colombiana
TTCTTGTATAAATTGCAACAAGTTATAGGATTTATTAAGATACTGAGCCATTAGTTATTTCTTTATTATAAACATATTTTCTTATAATTAAATTTGTATATAAAGGAAAGTATTAATAATTAAATAAAAACTATATAGTATGACTTTACCAGTATACTAAAAAAAAAAGATTATAGATTAAACAATAATAATAGATAACATATAATAGACTTAATTAAAAATTATTTTTATTTATTTTTTATTTAAATTTATATTAATTTTATTTATAAATATATTTATTTTAAAAATTATATATAATTATTAATTGATTTAAATTTTAGTTTTTATTATTTATACAATGTATATATAATTGTTTTTAAAAGTTTTGTATAAATTTATTTTATTTGCTATTATTGGTCTTGACTATATATTCTTTAGTAAAAAAGAATATATACTTTTCTATTGAACTTATCGTGTTTAGTTCATAAATAAAGAGATAAAAGTTTTTTTATTTAGGTCTCTTATAAATTATGCAGATTGGACTTTTATGCAATTTAATTTTATATATTTATATTTATTAATATAAATATTTATTTAGCTATATCTTTCATTAAAAAATTTATTCCTATAGTTATTTTAATCAGTTTGGAGTAATGTGATTTTGGATAGCACTAGAGTTTACATGATTATATTTTAGTCTATTTCTTTGGACTTCTAACCTATAAACAATTACTGAGTTTATCTCAAATTCTTTATTTATTTGTTTATTTAGATTTGAGAAAAGTCTTTATTACTGTTCTGAAGAGAAAATTCACAAATATTTAATCTTATTTAAATTCTATTATGTTACTAGTTAAGTTCAACACCTAGATTCTGATAATTTCCTTGAACTTGTTTTTTAGTGTAATTACTACTAGTTTATCTGCTAGTTCATTTTTTTAATTTTCTAATTGACCTTTTATCTTTGTTCATTGAACTTCAATTCTCTATACTATTATAGATAATATGTAATAATAGAATAAAAAAATTAAATAATGTGCACTCTACTTTGTTATAATAATTGAATTTACTATATGAACCAATGAGATACATCTTGTATCACATGTATTATATAATCTAAAAATAGAACTAATGTAATATGATAGATAATAACTATAATCAATAACTATAACTATTAATTAAGATTAACAATAATTATTGTTTAATTAAAGTAGTATTTTCAAAATTAATACTATTGATAATTACTATGATCCTAATCAAATTACTTGTTTGGTCTTTCTTGAAAATATAATTAATAAAAATATCCTTATAATCAAATAAGATTTGATGAATCTTAGTCTGTTATTTCTTGATCAAGATCTCAATAGATAATTTAGAAGTGAATTTCTTAGATTTAGGATAGTCAGAGAGAAAGATATCAGAGTTTTTATTTTCAAATTTAAAAAAAAAAAGATTGTATGAATAGTTTTCCATTTCTCAAAATCACTTTCAGATTTATATTCAATTTCATCCAAAAATTTATTTTTATTATTCTCATAATTATTATTAACTTATAGAAGATATTAAAAAGTATCAATATGGTGAGAGATTTCTATAGCAATGGTTTTGTTCTTATAAGTAATTTGGAGAGTACAGTCCTCAAAATTCTAATTTGCCTTTATATAATCCAACCAATTAGTTTTTAAAGAAGGGTTTTTTTATATAACTCAATTACTAGCAATATCACTGATATAATTAAATCCTAAATAAATATTTTCAGAGAAGTTATTTGTTTAAGAGTCTCAATTTATATACCATTGGCATTAATTAAATAGTTTTAGATTTGTTATCAATTTTTAAATCAAATTTCTTTATAAGTTTGTTTGAAATAATATCAATAGTAGTACCAGAGTCAAGAATGATTATTACAGGATTTTCTTTAATGTGGATGTAATACTTGGCAACTGCAATTTTTCTTAGATCATTAGAAATAAATGATAAATTTTCATAGATATTTTAGAATAATTATGAATTTTTATCAAGTTTTTATACTAATTGAAGTACTATAAAATTTGTCTTCAGAGATATATAGTTGAGTAGTTAATTTATAATAAACAATTGAGCTTTAATTAGAGGGTATTAACATCAAACTCTTTCTAATAATCCTCTGACCACATACAAAAAAGACTTATAAAAAAGCTTCTCTAGCTTTTCTGTTAGCAATAGTCTTACCACTCTCCTTAAACCATCCTGAGAAGTCTCTCAGAAGTCGTTCCTATCCCCTTCCTCTTGTCTACATTCTCTTCAAACAAAAACTTGACTTCTATTGACCTGAATAGTCAAGAATATACCTTTCCTACCCACAGCGAGAAAGTTCTAAAAGGAAGAAGAACTGATGCTCTATCACCTCTCCTCTCATAGAAAAACATCCTAGAGTCAGTTGTTTGATATAGAGAGCTATCACAAACACACTACACTCATTCTCTTTATTAGTGGTATGGCTCTAATAGTACTCCTTCTTGATCATTTCTGGGAAATTTCACCTACCTCAGTTTGACCCTGAATTTTAAGTAGCACAAGGTTTCTCATGATCTGATTAGTCTAATAGAATCACGTCAATACAAGTATGTAAACAAGTCCTCATTGGTCACTCCATGTGTCTGAATGCATTTTCTCAGTCCTATAAGGACCTGGGATCCACCATAAGCTGCACGGGTCTGGCGTGAATGAATACAGGACATCTTTTCCTATCACGTCTTTGGTTATTATCAGGCAAGAGGAAGAAACATACAGCTGTAAGATCAGTTAGCTCAACTCTTAGGATATAGAGACCTAATGAATGTCTCTCAACTTTACTGTATCAGGATAAAAAGGACCCATGGCAAGGTAGAATGTACTGCATTGGATCGACCTACACAGCTATATATATGCCACTATTCCCAACTCTTTCTCCTGTAGAGATAGAATCCCTCCCATCTTGGAAAATAAAAATTGCCCAACCACATCAAGAGAAGTTCCCTTACACAACCCACTTACCAAATTGTTTGCGCAGATGACCATCCTAAAGAATCCTTCCTTCCTGTTCAGCAAGAGTAGTTCACTTCCATATATAGTTGGAACCTGGCTAGAAAGTAATTTCATCAAAGGGATATGGAAGAGTTTCCTACAGTACTGAGGCAACCTTAAGTAAAGTTAAATTGAGTGGCACTGGTACTTGACTTGGAAGTTAATAACAACATCTGAAATGATTAACAAGCCAGCACATAGATATTGCTAAGAGTTATTGCAAGATAATACGGGACACCACACTAATACTATCACTTCGAGTGTATTAACGACAAGCATATTCAATAGAAATATTGAACAGTGTGGACTCAAGTGAAAGTTTTTTCCCCCTATATGAGTTTTACAGTAAGTTATCTATCAGCTCAAGTTTCTTTTTGAACTTACAAATAGTGGTGGTAGCATCTGAAAACTAAGGAATACATGACATCATTCACACATCTTTTCTCCACACTGCTAATTTAGATCTTCAAACATATTCTCATTACTGTTAACTATTTTTAGGGGTTTTTTCATAGTTAATTAGTTCATTGGAACCCAGTTTACATACATGACCATAGATTTAGACACATCCTCCATCCTTTGTTTTTTTTATCTTTTCTGGAGAATGAAACATCAGTGGCACTTCGAGTACGCTGGCCTCTTGAATTATATCTGGTAGATAGCAAGGATTCTTATCAATGTATTTTGTTATCAAATAATAAATAGGTTTAAATTTTATCTAGAGTATAGCCTCTCCGAATGAATATACTTGTCTATTAAACTTCAATAAAATAGTGTCTTATTTATAAAAAAAAAAAAAAAAAAAAATTGAGCTTTAATTTTGAACCTTTTGAATTTGATATCAAGAGAAGTATAAACACTTTAAGTTCAGAGTTATAGATTTCCTTATATGAAATCCTGAAGACTTTCCTGGTGCATATGTTTAATTTCATATTTGACTCACCTACTCTTATTAGTAGTTTAGAGTTGATTGGACTAATAAATGTAGACTTTTCATTATATTCAGATTTATTAGACTCCACAGATTTCTTAATGATAAGATAGTTTAAAGATTTCTTAGACCTGAAAGAATTTACTTGAATCTTTTCGAACATATATTTTTTGGTCAGATATTTTGATTTATCATATCTAAAAAATATAAGTAATATGGGGTTAAGCCTGTTAGTATTATTGAAAATGAATTGCTTTGGATAGTAGTCTCATTTTTTACTTGAACAAAAAGAAATTTCAATTTTTCAGTCAAATTCAATTGAAATTTTTCAAACTTTTTATAAAAGCATTAACAAGATTCTCAGATTTCTTAAGATAGAAACAATATTATATAATTTTTTATTATTAATAAACTACTATAAGTTTATATGCAGGAGTTATAATATTAGAGTAGTTTTTTTTTTTTTTTGACTGATACAGCCTCATTTTATTATTTTTTTCAAATTACATATGTAGAAAGTATTTATGACTATAATACAGGGATGTATATTCAGTAATAGTAAAACCTGATAAGCTACATACTATCTCGTGACCTGTTGCCCTTCCCTGAGGGAAGATACTAACATGTCGAGGCTGTACTAGTTGTCATATGAAAAGATAAAAGTAAAAAGATACTCGTTTGATATTTTTATATTCATTTGTGTAACTATTTACTATAGTCAGATCTAATAGGGCTTATTGTACCTTGATTAGATTTGCTTGCTTTTCATACTTCCCTGTTCTGTCTTTACTACATTGCTTCGTTCTTGTGTATCTTGAGCTTTCCTCTGATCTTATATCCTTTCGCATCTTAGCTTCCATATGTTATATAGGTATTCCTTCCATTCCTTCATCGTGTTTACAATAGTCTTGAATTTGGCCTTTCTGTCTATTAGGATCATCTCGAGTACCTCGGATATTTCTTTTAGTACTGCCCCTTTTATCAGAAGTCTGAGCTTCCTGGGGTTGTCCAACTGGATCCATCTATAGATATAGTTTTTGAAAGTTTTCCTGTGTTCCTTTGTGACTTGTACTGAAGGATTCTTAATTAGGATCCTGTGAAAATTTTTCTTTAGTGTTTATGTGCTATTGCCATATATAAAGGGATGTGTTGTATCTTCAACTGTCCTGCATCTGGCACATTTGTTATCTTTATAAGTTAAAGGAAATCAGTTGTATAGTTTGTGCAGGGTCAGGAGCTCTTCGTACCAGAGGTTGAATCCAAACTTCGGTATTTGATGGTCTTGACCTAATATATCGTATGTATTCATCCTGGATAGATGTATAATGGTAAAGGTATACTTCCAGTATATTCTTTGAGATCTTCCTCTGTAAAGCTGTTTCATGTTCTATTAAGCAGTTTTCACTTTGTCAGCCTGATAGCCTTGTTGACTTGCTTAACTAAATTCTTTCCTGGGATGTTTACTATTGTTGTGTCCCATATTATTTCTATGGAGTGTGCCCCCTGGTGCTGTCCCTTAAAGTTTATAATCTTTCAGTTGGGCTTCATGTGTTGTGATATAGGATCAATCCTAGCTAACTTGTCTACTTCTTCATTGAGGAAAATTTCGGAGTGTGCTTTTACTTTGTAGAGAATTATGTTTAGGTTCTGTTGTTTTCTAATATAATTGAAGGTATTGATTATTGCTTGGTTGGGTTTCCTCTTTTTCTTGGGTCCCATGGGATCCATTATCTCTGTCAAGTTTGTTATTGCAATTTGGCTGTTTGTATACGAGTAGGTTATAGTGTCCTTGTTGGGGTATTTATTGCTATTGTTATGGCCATTATTTTTGCTCTAGTTAAGGAGACATGGAGTTTGGTTTGTCCTTGGAAGGGGTATTCAGTCCCTGTTCCCCCTTTAATAATCCAGCCAAAGCCCATATGTGATCTGTTACCATGGTTTGATACTGAGCCATTTGTATCGATTGTAACCAGCCTCTGGTCTCTTATTTGTTCTTAAATTATACTCAAGGTGTCCAGTTCTATCTTGTCGAGAATGAAGAACTTGTTGAGGTCAGTTACTTCCCAGTTGTTATTGTTGATGTAAAGTTGTATATAAGGTTCCTCTGTTCTTGGGGTTTTCGTTAGATTGTTTAGTTCCTTAGTGATAGACTTTGGAGATATTTTACAGTGTAGTGCAGTTGTAATCTTGTTCTCATCTTCCTTGGTTGAGAAGCTTGTTTGTTCTATTGAAATCTGGATCATGTATTGTTTTTTGGTTGAAAAATTGCATAATATTGATGGTGTGTCCTTCCCTTCATCCAGGTTGCATCCTTTACATTTTTCTAATGGTAATTGGTCTTCTGTTCTTGTGTAATGTGTGAGAACTACTGTGTTAGAACTAGTATTGCATTTCTTTTTACCTATGGCTACTTGGTTTTGTTTTAGTGTGGCCCCCAGTATAGTCGTTAGGTATTGATCTTTGTCACTGGTCTCTCTTGATCAAAGGTTGAATGGTTTTGTGTTCCATTTTCCATTCTGTCTTGTACTCTGGCTATGCTTGTAAGATCTGCTAAGATATTTCCATACTATTTTAGGCTGCCTCTTTTCCTTGTTTTGTTAATGGCCTCCACTTCCATCTAATGTAGTGTCCTTGTGCCTGTGTAGTTAATCACTTGTCCAACAAACATTAGATTGTGTCTTCACAAAATATGTCTGTATTGGTGATATGAGGTTCTGGTATTATTTCTTCAATTGTGTTATCTATCTTCTTTATTCTTTAGGGAATTATTAATCTGGGGGTGAGGTGAAATTGGAAGCCATATTTCCTTAGGATCCATAAAGTGTCATGTTTGTGATTTTGTCCTGCTTTGAGAAAAGGTTGGGTGAGGTGTATTGTTATTGTATTGATTGATTAGAACTGGTTCTATAGGTTTTGCAGACCCATTCTGGAGATTTGCCCAAGCATTCCCTCATTCTCCATCCTTCCGGTCCAGTTTCTTGCATATAGCTGCATTTATCTGTCCAAGATATGATTTATATTGTGTTTAACATGATTGTATAGGAGGTGTTGTGAAATATTTGGACTAGACCATACTTATATTTGTATCTTGTTGCAATTTTCCCTATCAGATGGTTACATGTGCTTTCTGGTAATATCATGTCATTCAATAGGTATTCTATACTTGACATAAGTATGTGATTTATAATACATCTCATCTGCTTGTCTATAGTTGCCTTCCATCTTATCAGTTTGCATGTTTTTTTTACTTTTTCTGTGATGAGCTGCTTTTGATAATCTTTTTTCCCAAAGCTGTCTAGCTATATGCCCAGCATTCTTATTGGTTACCTGGTTTGCTTCCTTGGATGGCTCCTTCTTTAAGGATTAAACTATGATTGAAGTCTTCTGGCTGTCTATTGATAATGATCAGTTGTGATTTTGATAGAATAACATTGATGTTGTTGATGTTATAGAATTCTGTAGCTATGTCAGAGTCCTTTGAATTTCCTTGGCACTTTCTGCTAACCAAGTCGTGTCATCCATGTATGCACTAGCCTTAATGTCCAGTTGTTTTTCCTTATACGATTCATCAATGTGCTCTTTGAAGCTGGTCTGGTATCTGTATTCTCTACTTGATGTTTGAATTTTTGCCAACAGAGGGTTGTAAAAAATGCACTACAGAAGAGGGGAGATCATGTCTCCTTGATCGATACCATCCAATACCTTATAGCTTGGGCTCAGGCCATGTATAGTGATAACCTTGTTTTCCCTTTCTCTAAGGAGTACACGAATGATGTTTATTGCTTTCTGTGGTACTTTGATGCATTTCATGGCTTGTTCAAGTATTTCTGTATTGACTGAATCATATGCTTTTACCATGTTCTGGCTCAGGATCCATAGTTTCTTCTTCTCTCTGTGTGCTTGTTCTATATAAAGATTGATAATATATATTGGAACTTGTGTACTGCTACTGGGGAGTGCTGCCCAGTTTAATTCACTAGTATACTATACTCTTTGCAGATTTGTACAAGGCGATCACTGAGAATCTTTGTGAAGATTTTCCTTCCTGCAATTAGTAGTATAATGGGTCTAGTAATGCCGATTCTGTTGTTCCAGTCTATATGCTTTGATATGGGGTATACGTGTTCTGTACTCCATTCTCTCGGTATCTCTTCTTGTGTTAAAATTTTGTTGAAAAGAATTGTCAGCCAGTTTAGAGCTTTAGGACCCAAGTGTTTGTATGCCAAGTAAGGTATGTTGTCTGGACCTGGGCTGATTTGGAGCTTCTGTCTTTGATTACCTTTATTATTACTTGTGTAGTGACTTGCTCTGTTAGTTTGCCATACAAGCTGTCTAGGTTCCCTTCCTTTGGTGCATATTGTCTTATCCATCTTGGGAAGTTTGTTATTAGAATGGTCCTTCTACACTGAGTTCAGGTTGCAAAGTATTTGGAAGCTCTCCTTTTGATCTCTTTTGGATCTATAATTATTTTTATATGTTCGTCTTCTTCCATAATAAGTTTGTCCATAACTATTAATCTGTTAGGTCTTTCTAGTATGCTGTTTATCATCATTTTCTTGTTGTCTTGGAGCCATTGGTGTCTTCTTTCTATATGTTATCACATTTTCTTCTTCCACTTGAAGCTGGTTACTATTTTGGCTGCCATCTTATATTGTATTATGTATTTTCTACATACTTCTTTGCAATGAACCTGGTATCCATGTGGGTGCTTTGCTTACCATTTCTCTAGTTCTGTAGCTAATTCTGGGAAGTTCTCCTTGATCTTGGAAATATGTTTCCTGATTAGTTGCTCGGTCTGCTCATTGGGGATGTCTATGTACCTCTGTAACATCTCTGTTAATCTCTGAATATTTATGAAGTTCTTGTATATTGTTGGGGCCTTCCCTATGTTTCTGTCTTTTTTTCAGGGTTTCAACTTCTTTATGTAATTGTTTGCAGCTGATAAAATTGCCTGTTTGAATCTGTGCCACAGGTTATCTATATTCTCTTATTGTAAAAAGTCCCACCTCTGTAGTTCCTGTTCAATTGTGTTGCTGAATTTTTCCCATTGTTTGCTGCCAGTTTTATGTCAATTGTAAAGGTGATTACACATGTGAATTTTCTGTATCTTTTGCCTATCTATTTGCCATGTCTCTATTCTGGCAGTCATTATTCTATGGTCACTCTTGTACAGGAGGTCAGGGTGGTCTACTATCTATGCATTTCTCGAGTACCAGGTGCTTTGGGGGTAATACTAAATTTGGTCGATTCTGCTGTGTGCCCCTCTTCTTTTGTTCCATGTGTATACTATATGTGATGGGTTGTGTAGTCTGAAAGTATCTTCAAAATTCTGTGCTATAAGCCATTCCAAAAACTCAGATTCAGGTTTGTGGTTATTCATCTTTTTTGTCTTGTGAAGTTTATCGGTGGCAGGGTTTGATGTGGAGTTGAAGTCTCCTCCAATGATTACATGCATTCCTGTCTTGATTGCTTGTGTAGTCCATTGTTGTATGCAGTATTCTATTCTTATTCTATTCTCTTTGTTGTTGTATCCTGGTGGCAGATATATTTCCATTACCCTTAGTCTATATTTTTCTGGTAAGGCCATATCTATCACTATGATCCTACCTGCTATCTCTTGTTTCCTGAATATCCTGATTGCGATATCATTATGTATTGCTATGCATATCCCATGGTCTATCTTCTGCTTGGGATCTACTGATGTTGTTAGCTGATATCCTTATTATTTCCAATATTTAATCCGGTGTGGATCCCCATTAGTTGCAGTGGTAATGATAATTTCCCTTTGTTTTTCTGCAAAGTATTCTGTTCAGAACTTGCATTTGTTTTCTTCTACCACCCCTCTTATATTGTATATTGCAATTGTCCAAATCAGATGATTGACTATCTTTTTTTATATTTATGAATAGTTTCCTTGATTTGAGTGTTATCTATATTCCATATTGCTTGTTTGTTCAAAGGTTAAATGTTTAATGTCATATCATTTGTTCTACAGTTTTCTTCTCCTGAGGAATTTTCTAGGTTGATGTCTATCATATTATTGCAAGGATTTGGAACTGGAAAGAGTAGTCTGTTGCAGAAGTTTGAAAAGATTAATTGCCTCTTCCATGGTTCTACTTATCTTGTTGAGTTGTTGGTATGCTTCTTGGGTTTTTCTGATATCCTGAATTGTGGTATTAGTTTTTGCTGTGCATACCTCTCCACTTTCTGTAATGTCCTCTTCAAGTTCTTCCATTAGTTCATCAATATTTTCTAGGTATCTGTTGGCACATTTTTGCTCTAAGGCATTGACTCTCTCATTCAAATCTTGAAAGGTCCTTTTCATTTCCTTGATATCTCTTTGAATTGTGGCTAAGATTCTCCAGATATCTTCTTCATGTTAATTAGCTTTGGGGTTCTATTCATACTTGAAAACATTTGCATAGCTCTGAGGATTCTAATTGATTCTGTGTCCTGTTGCTTTGATTGTTGTTTGTTTTCTCCCGACATTAAGAAGAAATTCTTGAGTTATTGAACCTATTGTTGTATTGTCTTTGGGAAAGAGTCTCTATTCAATCAGAGCATGTGCTATAATTGTGTTCAGGAGAGCTACAAGTGTGGCACAGTTTGGTTTCATGGTTGACCCATTGTGTTTGAGTTCCGTTGATCATTGGGGCTAATGATTTAGCTTCTGCTAATACTTCTCTGGTTAAAAAGGTGAGGATAGCGAATCTTTTTGCCTGGCTATTGTTGTTCTAAAGAATGTATACCATTTTTGCTCTTGTGCTAATAACAATGATTGCCAGGTCTGCTGCTGTTGTGTTTGGTGAGAGCTGCGCAAGTATAGCACTATAGCGCTTACTTTATTCTTTGATCTCATATTTTTTATAGTAGGGAAATATTCTGCATGAATAGAATCCTTTGGTGAGAGCCCAATCCTGACTAATTTCTATATAGTCTGATATGTTGGAGAAGATGATATTTGCAGTTTGAAATGGGTCTACTCTTCGTAAAGTTATGTAATTGATGCTGATTTGTCATTGAAAGATTCTACCAGATCAGTTTTGGTGAAATAAAAGGATATATCCCATACTCAGGTGGTGCATGCATTGCTTTCTTGGGATCCTAATGGTGTAATTATTCTAATTTGATGTTTTCATTATCAGTGATATTAATCTTACATGCTCTTTGTGCATCTTCATAGTTACTGAAAATGGTAGTGATCTGGGGCCTTCTGATTAGATATTCATATCTTACATATTTCAGGGAGGGAAGGTGTTCCATTTTTTGCTTGATGAGTTCTATTTTTTTCTTGCGAGTTTGTCCTGGTACTTGTTCAGGGTCGATATAGGCCTTTCGAGACATTAGTGTCTCTTGTTGCTGCCACAAATCTGTTGGGTTGTTCTGCTTTCTGTTCACTCCTTCTTGGTTTTCATGGCTGAAGCTGGCCTGGTTGATTATTTTTGTCTGCTCCTTTCTTTGCTGCTGATTTGGGTCACTTCTCTCTTCCAAGTCCTGAACTGTGATGTGAGATCTTGCTCTACTGTTTGCAGAATTTTCTGGAAATTTTGTGATCTATTTGTTCACTTTATCTTCCTCTTCCATAATCTGTTCTTTTCCTTCTATCTCTATTTCTTTTGATTGTTTGGTTGTGATTTCTCATCCCTTTCCTTTATCTGCTGTCTTTTTTGAGGTGCCATTCTGATTTCAAGGGGGGTATTTCTGAGCTGAGAAGCTGGTGTTGTTGCTTTGACCTTCAAGACCCTACCTTTGTTCTTATAGATCTTGTCAATATTGTATTTAGGTGTTGTTTGTCTTCCTAGACTTTTCATTTGTCTGGTGGAGGCCATATTGAGGTTGCTACTTTGTAGCTGGTGATGAGTTTTTGTGTTTTTGTCTAATAAGGGAATTTTTTTTTTGGTTTGGGATTTTTCAGGAAAGGTTTAAAGTTGTTTATAAAGATAATGGATGCCAAATTATAAAAATCTTCTGATATAGTAGTAATATTGTTGAATAAGACTTATATAATCTTCAATATTAGGTCTTTTAATAAGTTTTTGAAAGTAACATAGTAAGTAGTTACAAATCTGATTAGTCCTTATCTATATTTTTCAAAATTACTTATCTTTTATTGATTCATTGTTAAGTACAAAACTGTTTTTAAATGTAATATAAATGATCTTTCATTTTATAATATAGTATCAGTGTTATTGTTCTCAAAGTAAGTTATCTACCATTCTTTAGCTTTATTATAAAAGTGGACATTAAGTATATAGATCAATTTTTTACCTTTCTATTTATTAACTTTTATTGCCCTTTCCAAGATAGTTAGCAAAGTTATAGAATCCTAGGTTTTATTATCAGAAAAGTACCCCACTTATAGTATATTAGAGTGTAAGGACAAAGAATATTGTTCAAAATAATTATAAATATTCTTTAATATAACCATCATTGTATAGATATATATATTATTAAGAGAAATAGAAATAGAAGATAAAATTGAAAAAAAGAATTAGGGTAAATAAAAGAATTAAAAAAGGATTCAAGATGAAAGAGTTCATTAAAAAATAAAAAACTTTTATAATAATTATAAGTTTTGCTTATATATAGAACAAAGAAACCTATTCAAGATATATATATATTTTTTTAAAATGCTAGCTCAGCCTTATTTTATTTGGATTAAGTAGAAATATACATATTGATTATGCTAGAACTATCTATATTAACCAAACTAGTTCGATAGAGAAAGATTCACCTCACGACCTATTGCCACCCTAATGTGAGCTAACCAGCCAAGGCTGGGCTAGTGCTATATAAAATTGTGAAAATGTGAAAGGGGTGTATGAAGTTTTTTATATATTGTCTTATGTAATTGTTCATTAGATCAATGTATTGACCTTTTATATTTCTATCCAGTATATTGAGTTGTGTATTTCTCTGTGGATTGCTATATTTGACTGTTCTTTCGATTTTGCATGTGATGCCTTGCTATATTTTTCATTTCTGAAATTCTTCACATCTTTGAGTCCAGATATTGTAAAGGTATTTACTGATTTCTTGTCTTATTTCTTTGATACATTTTTGTTTTAGTTGGGCATTTGTCACATATTTGGCTATTAAGCTGTATGTTTCTGTGAGTATAGCTCCTTTGATTGTACATTTGAGATATTCAGTGTACTTCAGGGAGTTGTTTCTTAGGTAGTTGTTGATCTATTCTTCAGTGTCTTTCCTTTCACTATACTGTCTGACCTTGTTGATAATTGTGTTCCTTAAGTGTGCTTCTATCTTTTGACGTTGGTTTTGACATATTAATATATGTGTATTTGTCTCTTTAGATTTGCAAGTTGTGCATTTGTCATCTTTATATAGGTCAGGGAGTCTCTGATGCAACTTGGTTTTTGTTGGAAGTGCTTCATTCCATACGTAGACGTTGAACTTCCTTTGTTGTTGATTTCTTCCATTGGTTTGTTATTCACTTATTCTGGTTGGTTGCAGGTTTAGCATTGTTGAGGGCCAGTGTATGTGTTTGATAATTTGATCACTGAATTCAATTCTTGTTCTGTTTAAAAGTCTCTATCTAGCCTGATGCATTGTTTTTGTTAGTTTTTTGGCCATAGTTTTTATAAGAACTTCCAGTATGTTGTTGTTCCATTGAAGAAGTAGTATAAATTGTAAGTTTTTTGTGGGATGAGTACCAGTTGTTTTGTGTTTTGGTACCATGCCCAGATTTGTATCTATGTTGGCTAATCTGTCTGCTTGTTTATTGTATTTGTTATCTGTGTAAGCCTTGACTTTGAGAAGATCGATTTTCAGATGGTTGCATGTGATGATTTCCTTGAGTGATTGAAAGATTCCTAGATTCTTTTGTTTCCTCAAATTATATATATGGTTTGTTATTATCACTTTTTGAATACTGTTGATTGTTGCCTGCTGTCTGTGTGAATATTAGCTCTGCTGTATGAGGGCAGTGCACTGATTACTATTAGAATAGTCATCAGTTCTGCTCGAGTTGATGAAGAGAAGTTATCTATTTGTCCTTGGAAGTGAAATTCTTGGTTTTCTCTAGTTATTATTATCCATTTGAAGCCCATGTAGTATTGGTTACCATGGTATGACATGGATCCATTTCTATATATTTTGAAGTTGATTTCCTATTGTATTTATCTTATTATTGTGGTTAATTCCTCTAAGATAGGGGGGTTGCAATTAGTATTTTGCCGATCTGTTCTGTTGTTTTGTTCTCTGCAGGTATTTGCACTTTTATGTTGTGTTTTAATGATCTGTGATCCTGTTCTACGAGCATAGTGGAAATTGAGTTCGGTAAGGCATACTTCTGAATATGTTGTCCTGTTTTAGGATATTTAATCATATTGAGATTTTGCTACATTGTACTGGAATGGTTACAGTGTTTTGTCTACTTGCTATAAAAGTGCATGTGGAGTTGAACTGTGTCTGTTGATTTATGTTGCAATCTGTGCATTCATTTAGAGGAGATTCACCAGGTGCATGTGTATAGTGTTTGTATACTGTTGAGTTGTTATCTACCTTTTTTTGTTTTCTTCCAATGATTAACTCAGTGTTTTTTTTCATTGCTATCTAATATGGCTTCACTGCATATGTGTTTACTATTGATATATATTGCTGCAATCAGTTAATTTGCCCTTGTTGTGTCTTGGTAATCTATGCTTGCAGTTTATGCTATAGTGTGAAGAACCATATTGGGGTGGGCCCTGGTATTGATTTCTGATAGATTCTTATGATTTGGCACCAGTGTAACAGTTTCTCTCTATTACTATTGAGCAGTTGTCTTATGAAGAAGATATTGTATTTTTTTAGATTGGAACGAATTCTACTATAGAGTTCTGGATCGATTACTTTCTCAATGGTGATGTCAATTATTTTTATGGTCTGAAAGCTACCTCCTTGAACTTTATGAAATGTGAAACCATATATTTGAGCATCCAGATTATATCATTGGTAAGATTTCTCCCTGGTTCTAAGAGTAGAGCTTGTATATGGTTATATATTTCTTTGATTGACCAGAACATGTTTTGTACTGTCTGTAAACGATGACATGCTATATCTCCTGTGATGTTGTTTTAGTTTACTCTAGTGCACCAGTTGTTGGCATGTAACTATATTTGTCTATCCCATATGTGCATTATATTATATTCGTACTTGTTATATAGCATGCTGTTAGGTATTATATTTGCAAGTCCTATCTTATGTTTGAAAGTTGTTGCCAATTTGCTCATTAGCTGATTGCAGGTTTGTCTGATCAGGATTATATCATTGTATAAGTATTCTAAACTAGGCATTAAGACATGGTTAATTATGTATTGTGCTTGTTTGTCAGTGATCTTTTTCATTCCAATTAATGTACGTGTGCTGGCTACCTTCTACTTTATTAAGAATTTTTGATAGTCATTGCATCCTGAGCTATCATACCAGATTCCTAAGATTCTGACCAATGTGTTGGGAGAACATCCTTGTATTTTCTGATTGTTCATCAGTACTCCTTGTTTCAAGTCTTCCTTTGTAACATTAATAATCATTAATTGAGACTTATTCGGGTTGATTTTGATATCGTTGATATGATAGAATTCTTCTACTGTATGAATAATTATTTATAGGTTTGTTCTGTTGTTTTTTGTCCATGTTGTATCATCCATGTATGCATTGATTGCTATATTCATAGTTCTCTTTTCCCATTGTTAAAGGCCAAAAAAGTCAAACAAAGTTCAGAATTTTCACTGTGGTCACGTGATCCAACGATCATGACGCAACTGAAGCTTATGCGAAACAATCAATTACTGACTATCACCATACCCATTACAAGCTAGAAGAATGCATGAACAATCTATTCACATCAAGAATGTAAAAATTATGAGCTGAGGTAATAGAAAATTAGCTGACCAAGAGGCAATTTATATATGACATAATATTAGAATAGCCATAGTGATTATGTAATAGTCCTATGTGTAAAAAGGTATAAATGTAACTTCTTTCAATGACTTAATAAAATAACACTCTCACAATGAATCTTAAGACAAATCTTTTGGATAGATCGTTATAACAATGCAGATTATAAGTAGTTTTATGGAAAACTATCTTGAGACTCGCCCAAATCTTTTTACACCTTTGTCTTGATTTTGGTATTGTTTTGTATGTGTGATAGAAGGATGGACTCTTCTATCTGCAGGTTATGTGAGCTTTTGGTCATTAGTGACAGACTCACTGATTAGCCTGCTACACTATTTTTTTTTAAGATCTGTGCAAGTTTTTAAGCTGATTGTACATCTTTTGTGTTGTTGACTAATCATGGATAAAAGTGGATCATAGAAAATACACCATAGCAGTGGTGATATTGTGTCTCCTTAATCTATACTATCTCTTACCTGGTACTTCTCTGTTAAGCTATGGTATGTTATGATTGCGTTGTGTCAATCTTGAAATATGCTGAGCAAAATTGTTATTATTATATCTGGTACCTTGATCCTTTTGAGGGCCAGCTATAGCATCTCTATATTGACAGAGTCATATGCTTTCTGCATGTCTTGGCTTAGAATTCAGGCTTGTTGTATAATTTTTTTTGCATATTTAATAATACTATTGAGTATATGAATCGGGTCTTGAGTATTGCTATCTGGAGATGCTGCCTAGTTTAATTCTGATAGTATACCTTTGTGAGTTAGATATCTAACTTATCTGTCTGTGATGATTTTGGTAAATATTTTCCTTTCTGCATTCAGTAGTATGATTGATCTGATTATGTCTAGATTATGAGTCCAGTCCTTGGGCTTTGGTATTGGGTATATATGTCCTCTGCCCCATTCTCTAGGTATAATGTCTTGTCAAATGATCATGTTGAAAATTACTTTTAGTTCTTCTCTTGCTTTGTTTTTTAGATATTTGTATACTAGATATGAAATCTGATTGAGACCTGGAAATGATTTAGAACTGCGTTATTTGATTACTTGTATAAGTTCTTCTATTGTAATCTCTTTTAATATGCCTTTGTAGTAATGTTGCTTAATATGTGATTTGGGTCTGTATTAAGATTGCCACCTGGGATGTCGCTCTAGGTTTTAAATATTTCTATGCAGTGTCCAGTTGTAAAAGTATTCCTTTACCTTGATTTTTATTTCTGCAGGTTTCATGACTATCTGTACTTCCTTTCCTTGTTGAAAGATAAGCCTGTCTAGTTGTATTTGTCTTCTGGGTCTTTCCAGAATACTGTTGATCATGCACATTTATTCTTGTTATATTGCTCTTGTCTTATTAAGATTCTTCTTTTTATTGCCTTGTTTTGTTTTCTATGTGTGATAGCTTTAGTTACTGTCTTGTATACCTTAATGCTTCCATGGATCTCCTTGAGCCATTTTTTGAGATATATGTTAGGGTATTCAGTTTTTAGTTTGTTGAGTATGGTTACCAAGTCTGGAACTGATCTTTATATATTTGCTGGGATCTGGAGTGGCTGATATAGTTTTCCTTCTTTTTTATCTGTCAGATGTTATCTGACTTATGTAAGGAATTTCTGTAGCTATATTATAAGTGGAATCTCATCCATATCTTTGACTTGATATCTTTTTCTCTAATAGGATTTCTTTTTTGGGATATATTTTTTGACTGCCTTCTGAATGGTATCATTAAATTGATTCCATCTATAGTCTAAAGACTGGTGACTTAAGTGTCCTGTTTGTATATTGTGCTCAATGTGATCACTGAACTTCTTCCATTGTTGTACTGTGGCAAGTTGCTAGTTGTACCTGTGGTTGTGTTTGTGGTATATTGCCTGTTTGAGCATATCAAGGCTCCATACTTCTATTTCTGCTATCATTGTAAAATGGTTGCTTGAGATTGATGGTGTGATGAGATCTTTGATAGTGGCTGTCCTTGATTGCCATGTTGCCATGGGCTTATTCATATTTGGTCGATCCTGCTGCTACTTCTCTCTCTATACAAGTATATTTTCTCTTTATAGGATTGTGCGTTCTATATATATCTTCCAAGTTATTGTCCAAAAGAATTTGTATTTGTTTTCCTGAGGGGTGATGTTTTATAGTTGTTTTTGCATCATTGTACTTGTCAATTGCTGGGTTGGGGATCCCATTCATGTCTCCTACCACCATTAGGTGCTATCCCTTTTTTGTCACTTCTTTGATCCACTTATTGAGAGTATTGAGTATCATTTGTTTCTCTCCTTCCATGTCTTGTACTGGAAAGTATACATTGATTATTCTCATTTTCTCTTTATATGGGAAGGCCAGGTCAGCTTCTATCAGTCCACTAATGAGTGTTTTGTAGTTGTAGATTCTGTATGCAATGTCTTTATGGATCATGATGTTTAGGCCTTGTCTGCTGGTTTGTGATTCTTTGTGAATCCATATGGTTTAAAATTTTTTGTATTGCCAGTGTTTTGATTGTTGGTGTGAGCCATTTGTCTCTATAGTGACTATGATGTTCCTGTCTATTGCATTGCAAAAATTAAATTATGTTTCTCATTTGTATGTTTCTACTAAGCCTTGAATATTGAATGTTACGACTTTCTATATTGGTTTGTGTTCTCTGTGTATTGTTGTAAATATCATTGTGTTAGATATTGTGTTGTTTGTATTTAGATTGTAATCTAAAATTATTACGTACTTGTCTGTTCTTTTCATTTGTTGTTTTGCTATATTATAAGAATTTAATATCTGGTTGTCTTTAGAATTGTCTAATTCTTCTGTTGATTTGATACTTTGGTTGTTACCAATTATTGTCTATGTGGGGGGAGGGTGTGCTACCTGAGATAGAGTTGAGTACAATATTATACATTTGATCCATGTGTTTGTCTAACTTCTACATAGATAACTGAATGTATTTTGTTGATTACGGATGTCTTGGGTGCTGTGTTGGTGTATTGTATCTGTTGTTTAATTTTTTTCTGTGTCAAGAGAAAAAGTATTTTTATTCATTTGCTTTGTATAGTCCTCATTATATGTTTCTAAGTTGACAATGTGTTCCTCTAGGTCAGCTATGTCTTGTTTTATCTCTTGGATCTCTTTCATGATTGTTTTGAGGATGTGGAGTACTTCTGCCATAGCTGTTTAAAGGGTTGGAACTGCATTTCTTCTTCTTTTGATAGTCTTGCCGCTGTTGCATAGGAGCCTGGCGTGGCTTTCCTTTGATTGTGGTGTGTGGTTACCCTACGCCTTATAGTTTCAGTACGTGCAAACCTGAATCTATTGTACAGTTTGCCAAATCTATTGGCTTGTTTTGCATTGTACTAGTTCCAGTGTGTCCTTCTTTCTTTTATTGGGCATTGAGCAACTAGGTGTATTGCATTTCTACAGATAGTGCATAGTTTTGTATCAATCAGTTTCTATTCTGCTTGAGTTTCTCCAAAAAGAACATTCTGTATTATGGCTGCTTCCAGGTCTTTTTGGCTCGTAAAACCAATAATTGCAAATCACTTGCTTCTATATAATATGTGCCTGTGGATATAACATGTCTTAGCTTCAGTTTGTTTATAGATGAGTCTGAGGTCAAAGGCTATGGTATTGGGTGGGAGGTTTGTTAATTTGGCTGCTGTGCTTCCATATGTCTTCATTTGGTCCATGTTCCATTGTGCATCAAAAATCCTGACTGAGTCTGATTATAGAAGAATACTCTATTTGGCAACTAGATCTTCTTTTACCTGTTTGTCTGTATAGGTGATGACTACAGATTACACATTTGTTATATAGACATATCGATATTTGTAATCTCTCCAAATTTGGCAAAGGTTTGTTATATCTCTATGAATTTTGTGTCAAGGGAATGTCCTATACTCTGATACTGTTTTCTTTATTTGGTCTAGGGGATGTAAAAGCCATGTGTTTCAGAGGAGTCCCATCTATTTCTAATAAGATAGCATTGTATGCTTCTTCTGTAGTGTGGTAATAACTGAAAATGGCAATGATGTGTTCCTCCTCTTCTTTTCCTTTACTACAAGTAGAAAGGAGGCCAGTGAGTATATTCAAGCTCTTTGCGATATGTGCAATCTTCTGTTTGATAGTTCTTCCTAGGACTTCTGATGCTCTGATATCTGTTTTGACTCTTTCTCTGCCAAATCTTGTTATTGGGTCAATCAATGATCTTGGTCTGGGTTTGTCTACTCTACTGACTGATGTGTTTTTGTACAAGACTTTGTACTATTGCCACTAGGTTTGGGGCTTGTCTGATTGCTATTATCTGATTCCTCCATTTCTATGTCTGAATTATCTATTCTTGCTGCTGTGAGTGGGACAGAAGAGTCTTTGATTTGTTCAGTTTCTTGAGTATTTCTATTTTTGTCACTGTTCACAGTTTGATTATTTTGTATAATTGTTCCTTCCACTTAATTACTCCAAGTTGATTGTTTCTGGTTGATTTTCTTTTCTCTAATAGTTTCTGTGTCAGTGGTTGAGGTCCGGCTGATATTCTGGTTGCTTGGTTGTTTATTTCTAGCATTTTCTAGATATATTCTTTCTCTTTTCCTTTGTTTTTAGGTTTGACTTTGTTGTCTCCGTATAGATTTCTTTGTGTAGCAATCTTGTGTTACCTTTCGCCAGGGTGTTTTTATTGTAGTTGGGTCTGCCCTGAGTGTATTGACTTTTTCAGTCTCTAGGAGAATTTATCTTTCCGTTTACTTTTCTTCTTGTTTCTCAAAATTGCCTAAAAAGAAAATTTTTGACCTATTCAAGATATATAATTAGTAGATAAATTAGATAGTTTAAGAGATTAACAGTAAAGAGGTTAAATTATATAATATTAGATAAGAGTTGTTTAAATAAATATTATCAAAGAAATAAATTGGTCAATTTTGGAAGTGCTCTTTTTTGTAATATAAATAATAATTATTTTTTTGATAAAGTCTTGACTATATCTATCATATTGTATAGATAATTGTATATTTTTCTTTTTTTGTTATTAGTTGAGACATTAATAGTAGATACTTTGAGAGTGTATATATTAAAATCACCCTCTATTAAGTATTTAACATTTTCTTTGATACTTTTCAAAAATTTGATCAAGAAATTTAAAGCTGTTTATCTAAGCTTATTATTATATAATAAATAAAGTGCTATAATTGTAATATTGACTTTTAGTTTAAACTTCAAATGAATTGCACACAAATTTATTTTTTGTATATATTTGATGTATATTGTTAATTGAGAGTTTAGAAATGAATATTAATGTTCTATTGCTTGGAAAAATTTGTTGATTGGTGTGAGACAATTGTATAATTAATAATTTTTTGAGATAAAAGTCTATATAAAGATTATTTAGTCTCAATAAATATATGTATTTCTCTAAAATTGGAAAGTAAATTGGTCAAGTACTATAATTTTTCTAAATTGTTAAGACTATAAGTATTCAATACTGAGATTATAATAAGATTTTTATATTGGAATTGTTGTCTCAGTCAGATTCTATTGTGTGTTCCTTATTTGTTGGATTGATAAATGTGTTATAATTTTTGTTATTATTCAATATTGTGATATTTGAGCTTTCATAATTAAATGAATAATTTGAAGTTGACTTATTATATATAATAATTGGTTTTTATGATAAAGTTATTAGGAATATTGCAAAATAACCAAGAAATTAATTGACAAATATGATATCCTATCTATAATCCATGAAGATAAGTGATTGCTATATAAATTAGAAAAACCAAAAACCAAGAAAATTCTATCTTAGTTTTTGAAATAATAACTGTCAACCAAAAGCAAATTACATGTAAGGCTGTCATATATCTATACAAATAACAGATATAAAAAATATGTAGAGCTAGAGACTAGTATCCACTTATTCCTTTTTCAATAACTTAAAGACAAAACTAAAAATTTATAAAGAATACAATTATAACCTATGTAAAAAATTACATAGAAATAAAAAGATTTTAACTATTTACTATTCAATTCTTAAACAAAAATAACCTGAAATATTAGAAATAATTGATAGCAAGTATTATAGGAACTCTCTTTAAAGAATTAAAACATAACCTCAAAACAATTATTCCAGATATAATAGATAGAAAAAACTATATAACTGCAATCTATTATGAGATTATTAAATACCTGCATTAAATTTGACAAAAAAGATATGAAGTCTTTTAAAAATAAAAAGTTAAAAAAAAATTATCAGAAAAAAAGAAAAATCCATAAAATACAAGACAAAAAAAGAAGACATTATATTTATATTTAGGAAAAAATATATAAAAAAACAATTTATATATCTGATCAATAAGTTTATAAATCAATAAATGCCAAACCTAATAGACAACTTTTATATATTCAAAAAATTTTTAGTACTAATCTAGCCTTGAAAGATTAACCCATTACTCTAAAAGTGGCAACAAGCTATAAGGTAAGTACTGTTATACTAGAAGAACTCTATTGAGTTTTATTTGATAGTAAATAAGTATTATATTTTAGAATAGCTTCTATATAGAACAAAAACTCTTTCCCAAAAAATTTCAAAAATCAAAAAAATTTTTTTTTTTGGCAAAAACATAAAAATGAACTCTATCTCTGCTACCAAGTAGCAACTGGTCCAAGATGACTTCCATGAGGAAACTAAGAAGCCTTGCAAGGCAAACTACACCAGAATACAATATCAACTGGATCATTAGAAACAATAGAAAAATCCTGAAACTCAAAGCAACAACTCCCTCTTCGCAACTCAGACACACACCACTAGGAACCAGAATGGCTAACCAGAAGAAACCATTGAACAAGGGGAAAGAGAAGGAAGATGAGAACCAAGTAAACAGAATGGATATTGAACCAAACAGGCAAGAGACAGAGAAAGAAAATGAAACCAGCCTCAGAATCAGCAGAGTATCTTTACCGGACACAGTGAACACTATCGAGGATGAAGCAACTCTAGATATCACAAATAAAGAGAGCAGCCCAAACATCACTAAACAGACTGGATACAGCTATGAAAGTCAGAAAAATGAACAGGGAATCCTCACTACCTTCCAGAAACCCCAAGAATATTAAGAGACCCTTAGGCCAGGAAAAGCCTTCATCGATCCAGACCTAGTTCCTGGACAAACAGCCAGGAAAAATTAAATTCATCAGACAAAAAATGGCACACCTCTCCTTCCTGAAATATGTGAAATAAGAATATCCAATCGAAAAACCATAAATCACTATCATTTTCAGCAGCCAAGAGGAAGTACACATGGTATGTGAAACAAAACTCACAGAGAATGAAAACATCAAATTCAGGAAGATCATTTCTCTTGAATCCCAAGAGAGCAACTATCACACAATCAGAGTATGAAACATCCCCCTACACTTTACCAAAATGGACCTAGCAGAATTCTTCAATGAATAAATAAATATTGACTACATTACTCTACAGAAAGCTGGACCATTCTAGATGGCAAACATCACCTTTTCCAATACCTCTGACTATGTAGAGATCAGTCAGAAATGGTCACTTACCCAAGGATACTATTCGTACAGGATATTTTCATTCAACAAAACTCATGAAATCAAAGAAGAAAGAGAGTGCTACAGTACTACCCTTATCCAACTACCAACTGACACAATAGCATCTAACTTGACAGTAATCACCACAAACACAAGAGCAAAATCAGTATACATATCTCAAAAAAACAACAATCAGCTAAAAGATTCACTGTCTTCACCTTCCAGTTCAGAAAAGATTTTCAGGTAGCTAGAGCATCAGCCCCCCTAATAAGAGAAACATAAACACAATGGATTCAACAAGAAACCCCCTTATGTCATATTTGCAGTTCACTGGAACACAATATGTACTCATGTCCTAACAAACCAAAGATACTCCCACTGAGACAACACATGAACAGGTCAAACAATCCCAGGATTATAATGTACTAAGGCAGCAGAAGACCTCCTAACCAAGGTACACAAAGGCCTTCCAGCACTAGAGATAATCCAAGGAGCTATGCAAACATCCTGAAATATAATCGAAGACCAGAGGACAGACAAGGTCACAATGGCATCTTGAATATACTGTTATCAGTCCAAAAGGAAATAAAAGAAATGAAGAATAACCTGAAAAACCTGGCAGAAAGGGTAAATGCCCTAGAACAGAATTGTGCAAACAGGTATCCTGAAAGCATCAACAAACTCATAGAGGATCTGGAAGAGGACACAAATACTCATAGCATGGAGCAACCAAGAGATCCCAGCGACAGCACCCAAGATATAAAGAAATCCCAAGAAGCATACCAACAACAACTGAATAGAATGAGCGGAACAATAGAAGAGGTAATCAATCTTGTCAAATTATTACAACTGACAATCCCAGAGGGATGCAATTCAACATATTAACATGATAGAGAGCAACATAATAAAACCTCAAAAAAGGGAAAGTAGCAAACAAAAAATCTCAATACCATCCAAATGAATATCAATCACAAGACCATCTCTTAGCAAACAATATACCACAGGACAAAGTCAAGGATATAAAGAAAAGAATGATACTATCAATCAGGCCTTATGGACAATCGCAACACACAACATTAGAGGGATAATGAAAGAACTTTTGGCTAGAATACTGTACAGAGAAAGACTAGGAGATTATTATTACAACAGAAACCAATGGAAATGAACAGCAGATTAAACACTGGAAACATGACAAGTAACAGTGACCACATCAATTGATGAACACCAAAAGATAGAACATGAAGTTAGCATAGTCATACACAAGAACATCATGGCCAGGATATTCAGAAAACAAGAGATCAAGGGAAGGGCTATAGTAATAGATATGACATTTCCAAGGAAACACAAACTCAGGATTATAGGAATATATCTCCCACCAAGAAGCAGCAACAACAGAAACAAGACAGAGATAGAGAAAACAATATAGGAATGAATAATACAGGTAAAGAGAATAAATGTATATATCATAATAGATGGAGAATTTAACGTCACTCCCAACCTAGCCATGAACAAATGGAGTCCTTATAGACAACCAAACAGCTACCAACCAGAGTCAAAGTTGTGAAATGGTTGATAACCAAGAACATTATAGATATATTCAGAATGCACAATCCAACACAGAAGAAATTCATATGGAACAACAGCAGAAGAACTCACAGCAGAATCGATCAAATATGGTACCAACCATAAAAAACCTGGCAAACTAGAAGCTCACATATAATAGATCACTCAGAGGCCCTATAAAAAAGTAAACACGAAATAATGATCACCAGAGTAGATACATGGCAACTCAATAGCAACAGTCACTAGAAGATCCATAGAAGCAATCTATGGTACAACTGGTGCAAAACAAACATGAAACAGTGGAAAAAATTCAAGAGTACAGTTGAAGACAACATAGAAACTGGGAATGGATCAGAACAAGAAAATATAGAAGACAAATAGAATAGATTCAAACAAGCTCTCCTCATAGCAGCAAGCCATCACATTTTCAAGATAAAATTCAAGAAGAGGAACAAGAAATTGGGAAAACCTCTAACCCTGTACAAGAAAATTATCAACATCCAGGTACTGATAGAACTCCTTCAAAGAAACATCGATACTCCTAACAAACATACAGAACATCTCATACTAAAACAAGTCAATGATATACAAAAGGATTTTCTAGAATTGACAGAGAAGTTACTAGCATGTGAACTATCCAGTCAACAAAATAAGCAAATACAATAGAAGAGGATATGTAGAGATCACATTATCCAGTACAAAACTGTCACCAAACTCATAAACAACTGCTAGAAAAATAGGAAGATACAGTAACACATAGAAAGATGACAACAATGGCTTCAGGATAACAAGAGATCTATGATAAACAGCATTCTAGAGAGACCCAACAAATCCATTGTAACAGACAAGCTAGTCATAAAAAAAATGACTAAGTAGAGGTGACACAGAACCAGAGGAGATCAAAACAGAGTGGTAGAACACTTTGAAGCCTGGACTCATCGCAGGATGACTATTGTAGTGAAAACCTCAGCCAGATGGGCAGAACAGTATATACTAAGCAATAGAGTCCAAGATCATTGGTTCAAGAACATAATGGTACAAATAATCATGCTAGAGCTATATAGGGCAATCAGGGACAGAAGTTCCAAATCAGCATCAAAACCAGATGACATTCCATACAGTACATATAAAAATCTAGGGCAAAAGGCAATCGCATGGCTCACAGACCTGTACAATAGAATACTGTCACAAGGAGAAACACTGAGAAAATGGAGTACAGGACACATATACCTGATCTCCAAATCCAAGGACTGGCAAAACAGAATTGAAAAATGAGACCCATTACACTACTCCTCGCAGGAAAAAAAATATTCACAAAAATTCTGAGCAACCACCTGGCACACTGCTGCACAGAACATAATATCCTTAATGAATTGAACTGGGCAGCACTCCCAGGCAGCAACACATAAGTTCCCATACACATAATGAATACATGTTTAGAACATGTACAGAGAAAAAAGAAGAAACTGTGGATTCTCAGCCAAGACATGGCCAAAGCATATGATTCAGTTAATACAGAGATGCTACTAAAGGTAATGAGGGGCATTAAGATACCACAAAAAGTAATCAATATCACACAGGCCCTACTCAGAGACAGAGAGAATAAAGTCATCACAGCACATGGACTTATATTCCAATACAAAGTAATGGATAGTATAGATCAAGGGGATACAATCTTACCACTCCTTTGGTGTATCTTCTATGATCCCCTGCTAACAGAGATTGACTCATCAAGGAGAGGATACAGATACATGACCAGCATAAAAAGCACTATAGAAGAACCATATAGAGAAAGACACTTGGAAGTCAAAGCCAGCGCTTTTATAGATGACATAACATGACTAGCAGACAGTCCAGAAGAACTATAGTATAAGAGATTTTTGAACATAGCAATAGAGTTCTATAACCATAATAACATAGAGATAAACCCACAAAAATCACAACTAATTATAATTAATTGTCAAACAAAGGATTTCAAATAAAGCTTCATACTTAAAGGAGGCTCAATAAAGGGTAGCACACTAAGCACTCCAATGAGAATACTTGGTATATAATTGGACAGCTCAGGGAAGAAAACATATCAGAAACAGCTCATTATTAATAAAGTACAAAAAACAAGCAAGCTAATAGGCTAAAAGGTATCTACAGACAATCAGATGATATATATAATAAATAATGTACTCATGCCAAGCATAGAATATCTCCTGAATGACATTGTACTTCCAGAAAGCACTTGCAACTACCTCATAGAGAAGATTGCGTCAAGATATAAACACAAATATGAGATGGTTATCACATTCCCAAACACACTTCTATACAACTGGTGCAAACACAGAATAGACCACATATGGGATAGACAGATACAACTATACATAAGAAACTGGACAGAAAGAATTAAGGACAGAAGACTGCTAGGCCAAATATCCAGGATGGACCTGCAAAACTTACAGAACATGTTTTGGTCAATAGAGTCAATCACAATGCAACTTACCCAACCATTCCTGAAGACAAGGCAAAACCTGGATCATGATATTCTATAGCTTCTGAGAAGACATGACTTTTAGTTCCATCTAAATTCCAACTTCAGGATACCGCAGAAAATAGAGAGGATAGACAGCATGATCGAAGAACTCATATCCAAGGCATCATATCACCAATACAGACAGATACTCAGGAAACACAAATTGATATTTACTGAATAGATCTTAAACTTAACAGGAACATGAATACTATATTGGAGAGAAGTAGGTGCAATCAACCAGACAAGGAAAAGAGAAACTCCAAAATAGTACACTAACTTCATAGACAGCCTCACAACCATAGTATATATACAAGACAGATTAACAGAAACCACTGGTAACTATAGAACCTTCAATCAAAGCAGACTTCTGGTCCAAACAAATACACACAAATCACACTGAAGAACTATAGTTAAACATTAGGCAGAAATCATAGGCAAGAAAAAAATGAAATGATAGTCTTAACTCAGTCAATTATACACACTACACAAGAGCCACAAGGGCATCTCCACTAGAGAAATGCAAGGGCTACATAATAAGAGAAAGAGACACATCATCAGAATCATGCACATACTCAACTAGAAAACAACATACAATCCAGATCCCAGTAGAAAAATCAAATATATCATCCTAGGGGAAGACAGAGAGTCACGCAACTAAACTAAGATGCAAAATATCACTGGGATCTACAATAAAAAACTAAGAGACTTAATGGAAACCTCTCAGAAAAACAGTTATATCCCAAGTTACAGATAAATAATAGAAAACCAGACTCGATGAATATCAATGAAATGCTTAGCCTGGGAGACTTAGAGCTAGAAGAATTAAGAGCCATACAACACCAGCTCAAAAAATGCCTGCAAGTAACAATATATACAGATGGATCAGTATATGACCATGGCAGTAGATCACACATGGGCTTTGACTGGTTATCAAGGACAAAGAAGTGAGAGAATATACCTTCCAGGTGAGACACAGTTGCACACATTATCCATAAGGGCAGAGCTTATGGCCATAGTAACAACAATCAATATTTTGGGCATGGACACTACAGTCCAGTTATACACAGATAGCCTTAATGCGATAATCAATTTGGCAGACACATCGACAATCACAAACCAAGAAAGAAACAATATCAAAATCAAACAATCCTGGATACATACAATTACATAAAGAAGCACCTGGGCCTAATCATAACCTTTCACAAAGTCAAAGCACATACAGGAGTTTCCCTTAATGAAAAAGCAGATAGACTGTTCAAAATTGATTCCACATCACAAGACATAAAACCCAACAGAAGTATTGTTAACATCAGAGAGCATTACCAGGGATTACAACTGGTCAGCATCCAATGGGATCAAACACTAATAGACACATTACAAAAAATATGGTAAAACAAATCAACAAAGCAATAAGACTTACCAGATAATAGTTGCTTAATAGGACCTAGAACAGTTTTACAAAGGATGATCTCAAGGACATATCTTTGACAATCTCCATCCCTCCAATATAGAAGAATAGATCCCATCAAACAAAGATCACCACTTAAGAAAGTTCAGCTTTAACCTGTGATACAAAGAACTAACAACTAGGAGCAAACTGCACAACAGACATCCTTCAATCTACAGAGACAGCAAATGATACAAATGCAAAGAAACAGAAGACACTACTCACTCTTTTCTATGTAATAACCAGAATGACACCCGAGAAAGAACTTTCAAAGAATTCTGATAAAACACATAGCTCCACACATCTGCAAAGAACACAAACAAGACTTCAAGA
>CAJVPT010000494.1:0-29251 GCA_910592055.1 Acaulospora colombiana
AATACCTAGCATATATACAATAAAGACATGTCATACTAACCTGACTATGGGTTAAAAAAAAATAAATAAATAAATAATATCAAAATATATATAAATATGAAAGATTTTTTTCACAAATTTTATAAATTTTTGTTAAATAATAGATAAATAGTACTGAATTTTTAATAAATGATCAATGAACTTTTAATGAATAATTTAATAAATATTTGTTAAATTTTTAATGAATTGTTAATAAATTTTTAATGAATAGTTTTGATAAATAATTAACAAATTTTTAATAAATTAATGTTGAATTTTTATTAAATTATTAATAAATAAACTTTTAATAAATTTTTGCTGAATTGTTATGTTAATAAATTATTTTACGAATTGTCAATAAATTTTTAACAATTTATTGTTAAATTTTTAACCAATAAATTTTTAATTATAAATTTTTTTATTGTTGAATTTTTTATTATTGAATTTTTTATTGTTAAATTTTTGATTGCTAAATTTTTAATTGTTACTTTATTGCCAAAATAGTAATATGCCAAGTGGTAACAATTAAAAACAATTTATCAATATTTTTATTATTAAATTTAATTAAATTTGACAATAATTTAACTGCTGAATGACATAATTTTAACTAGTGCAGACTATAATTATATTATTTATTTTAAACTATAACTATTTCAATACAATAATGATGTTAGATTTCTTTATTATAACATAGATAATAGTATAAGATCCTATTGTCACAACATAAACAATAAATCAGATCTTTGTTATTATAATATAGATAATATCAAATTTCTATTATTATAAAACAAATGATAATATCAGATTTTTGTTATAATAACACAAATAATAGTATCAAATTTCTGTTATTATAACACAATTAGTGTCAGATTTTTATAATTATGAAACAAATATAATATTAAATTTTTGTTATTATAATATAGATAATAGTGTTAAATTTCTATTATTATAATATAAATAATAATGTCAGATTTCTATTATTACAACACAAATAATAGTATTAAAATTTTATTGTTAATTGAAATGACAGTTTAATGATTATAGTCAATTTCTATCATTAGGTCACATGAATAAAAAAATATATTTGACAATATATTCAATTATATATTATTATTTATGGGTCAAGGATAAGGCATATTTTATTGAATTGTTAACTATTATAATATACTTGAATATCAATTACATAGTATCAAATTGCTAACTATTGTAATGTACTCGAATATTGATAATATATAAGATATATAGTATTAAATTGTCAATTATTATTGTTATAATACAATTGAATATGGAACTCTTCCCATTAATCCTCTGACCACACACAAAAAAGATGTTTGCAGAAATCCTGTCACTTCTATACTAACAAAGTCTTAATACTTTCCTTAAATCTACCTAAAGGGGCTTCCTTCATAACCCAATACTTTTTCTTTATTGTCTACAATCTTCTTTGAACAATACTAGACTCTTGTAGTCTGCAAAGTCCAGAACTTATCTTGACTATCAATGGTAAGAAGTTTCTTAAGAGAGAAGAATCAACAACAAAGTACCTGCCACCTATTAGTTAAAGTGGAGAAACAAAACAGTACCTAAGAGAGGATTTCTCCCATTCAAAGGACTCATTTTCTAACCTTTGAAGGGTTGTGTATCCTCTTAGAGCTACCACTTTTCATAACTTTTTGGGGAATTTTACCTATCCCAACTTGACCTTGAAATTTCGGATAGCATGAATTCCACTGATTCTGATTGATGACACAAAATGTGTTGGACAAGATTGATAAACAAGCTCTTATTGGCCACCTCATGTGTCTGAATGCATTTCCTCAGCTCTATAAGAACCTGAGGTCTACTATAAGTCATATGCTCTAGTGCGGATAGATACAGGATACTATAATTTCTTAAATCATTGACCATCAAGGAAAAGTAAACAAGCCCACAAACTGTTTGCCATATGGACCATACATAAAAATGGACCTGACCACCCACAAAAACACAAGGGTTATACAAAATAGTTTCTTAATAGATGAGTGATAGAAGCTCCATGACACAAAACCATGCTCCAGATAAGACACGGGACAGATCTAGACCTTTTCTTTTTTCTTTTTAGCCCTAATAGGGTCTTCAGACCTTGTATAAGAAACCTTTAACACTGGTAATACTGGTTATCTTAGGCAAGTTCTTGACATGTTAGTTCCCCTGAAAAGGTAGCAACAAGCCATCTCGTGGAATCCTCTAGGAAGTGCCAGTTTGCGATGAGGGAGTACAATTTGTGATCCACTAGTTTGGCAGCATACATCCACCTTTTTTCAACTTTGGTAAGGGTTAAGAGTAATTCTACACTGAATGGTAATATAGTTTCCCTATTCTGGTTGGGTGAAATGTAAATAAATGCCCTTTATACTATTAGTTATTCTGTAAATCCTTAGACAGTATGGGTAATTAATAATTCTGGTTGTCCCTAGAATGTATCTTAGTAATTAATAAAGGTATCAACCTGATGCAAGAATGAGCTAGCATTTAAAAAAAAAAAATACAATTGAATACAATCAATATTCAATATTTTTTTTTAAATGCTGGCTCAATCTTGTTTTATTTGTATTTATGCAGTATTATTAAATAGAAGTTTTCTAAGATATACTATCAGTCTACTATCAAACAAAACTCAATAAAGATAACTTTTTATAGGAGGAATGCATCTTGTGGCTTGTTGCCACCCCTTTAGTGAAAATTAACCTGTCAAAGCTGGGCTAGTGCTAAAATAAATTTTGAAGATATAAAAGTTGTCTATTGTATTTATTATTTATTGTGTTATAAATTTGTTGACCAGGTGCACAAACTGGTCTTTTTTGAATTGTTCTCTTTATATGAAGATTGAGTCATCTTCTTTGAATTCAACTTGAACTTCATTTCCTTTTGTTTTGTAATACTATTTTGTGCTTTCTATTCTTGAAAGGCCTCACATCTTTTTGTTCATATCTGATAAAGATATTTAATAATTTTTGTATGCATTAGAGATATGCAGCTTTTTTTGACCAATTTGTCTGGGATTATTCTTTTGATATCACAAGTTAATTCTTTGAAAAATACTCCTTTATTACTTGCTATTAAGTATTTCTTATATCTCAGGATAGTTTTGTTTTTTATCTGATCTATGAATTTTGAGCTTTTAACTTTATCTGTATGTGTTTCCACACATTTAACTATCATATTGATTATGAATGTCTCAGTGTTTTGTCTAGTTTATAGGCATATGAAGGGATATATATTGATTTCAGGTTCTTTGCATATCAAGCAGTTCTTATTTTGATATAATGATGGAACTCTTGTATATAGTTTGCTTTTGGTTGATAGTTTCTCATTCCATATGTTGAGATAGAATTTTCTTAACTTTTGGTTCTCCCAGTTTGTGTGGTAATAACTCATCTTGGTTGATTGCAAGTATGTTCTGATTGTAAGCCAGTCTGTTTTTTTGATGATTCTGTAACTGAAATTACATTTTGTCCTATTTAGTAGTCTCCATTTCACTAGGTGTATAGCACTTGTTAGCTTTTTTGTGATTATTTTTATAGAAACTTCTGTAAGGATGATATTCCATTGGGGGGCTATCCTTATACATTGGTTATGTATTCTTGCTATCTTAATTTTATTTTTCCCAATAGCATATTCTTCCATGGATGGATTTGTGCTAATTTGTCTGCTATTTCATTGTGTTCAATTCCTGAGTGACCTTTTACTTTAAAGAATAATAGTTTTATATTTTGTACTTTGCACCATTATGCAATTTATAACAGTATATTAATAGTTTTTTTATGTTTTTATGATCTTTTTGATGCTTTCTCTTTGTGTTTTCAGGATTTCATTGATTGCTACTTGGCTGTTAATAAATACATTTATAGTGTTATATTCAGATAAGGTGGTAAGGACTATTGGAATAGCTGCTATTTTACCCTGGTTGAAGAAGGATATCTAATTATTTATCTCTGGAAAGTATGTGTCTTCTGATCTGATTTGATAATGATCAATTTCTTTCCATATAATTTTTGTCTCTGAATTTGATTAGGAAGCTATTTGTATAGATAACAAAGATTGCATAGTTATTTAGTATCTCTTTGATTGTTTTTAGAATGATGAGACTGTTTGTAGGGCCTTTTATTATATTAGTTAGTTTTCTAAGCTTCTTTGTAATCTTGTTAAAATTGTAATTTCAGTTTTGACTTCTTATGAGTTCATGTTATCTTATGTAGTATATTCCAGAAGTGTAGTGTTCAAGGAGTTGGGGGATACTCTATTTCTTCATTGGAGTTTCTGTTTGTAGTATTGGTTTTGTTTATTGATATTTTATTCTTTTGCACTGGTATGGTGATTGATCGTTGTTTTGTGACAGTAAAACTGCATCCACTAGTGTTATTATCTAGTATGTTGATATTATAGCCCAGGCATGTCTCAAGGAATGAGCTTTCTGATCCTGAATATAGTGTCTATATTGTGTTGTGTGTTGATTAATTTTCCATTGTTTCTTTCCAATGACTGCCTTATCTTCCTTGGTAGTACAGATTCAATGTGGTCTAGTAGTTGAGACCACATCTTTTATTAACATATATACTGTACAGATTTCACAGATACATTGGACCTTCCTCCCTGAAATCACAATTGAGGGATCTATACAAATCCTTATTATATACTGTATTTGTCAACAAGTAATTATACATTTTTGAAATAAACCTATCTATATGAGTAGTTATATCTATTTTACTTCTATATATAACTATTACTTATTTGGAAAGATGTGCGATTCCTTCTTAATTTTTTCCAGAACAATTTTATTTATATTAAGAGTAGTCTGGTTATCAGGTCATCAAATTTTCTTTATTCTGGATTTTCAGATTTCTTAGTTCTTTGAAATAATCCATAGATTTCTCCTCTTACCAAGGCCTCCCGATAGTCAAGTCAGTGAAACCTGTTACAGCCAAATACTTGAATTTTTGAACAGATACCTTAATACTAAGGCAGAGAACTGGGGTTTTCTTCTGTTGATTTACCATTCCTTTCTTCAACAGTATGTTACCGGTTCAATATCTACTCTTCTTATTACTGGTTCTTTTTGATAACGCAGTTGTATCAAGATAATTCTATCTGATTTTAGACATTCAACCATATCACAATTTTTATATAGACCATTCTGTGACCACATCAGAAATCCCATTTGACTGGTGATCAAAGCTATATTTAGAAGCATCAGTTAGTTTACAGTTATGTCAATGAATACATCACCAGCATCAGGAGTTGTCTCCTAAGGATTTGATCCAGTAACCTTGTGATATGACCTAGGGAGTGCTAAACATTGCACTACAGACCCATAGATATACAATCAACATTCAATAAAAGAAACTATGCACAAATAGCCTATATTAGTTAATAATCAATATATTAATTGAAATAGTTATATTCATCAAAATTTTCTGGATTTCAGTTTACTTGAAAAAACAAATTTAATATATAGGATTTCAAAAAATCTAAAACTTTTTTTAAATATAAAAATTTGTAATATTATAAACTTTATATTCTATTAGCTATATTACTTTTTGCATATTAATTTTTTTTTTTTTTACCCTCTATCAGGCTAAATATATATACTTTATTAAATGTATGTATACTTTACATTAAAGAATATATTACTAAAGCTAAGTCTCTATCTAACTCACTCATCTCTATTTTAAAAAATTATTAAAACTCCAAGTGCAACTTCGGAAATGATTTATTGCTCTATTAACAGTTCAGGTAAAGACCCTTCCAACTGTTAACTTTATTGCCTGTAGTTTACTAATGTAGATCATCTTGCGAGATTTTAACAGAGCTTAAAACCCAACCATTTCATTCTATATTTCAATCTTCTTGTTAGAATTTCTTGAAGATCTTCATCTTCAAGATTTCCTTCTTCAGGTAGTAACTCTTTTTTTTCCAGAAGTACAGTTTTCTGGCTTAAAAGACACGAAGATCTTTTTGTCTTGTTCTCTCTACCAATTTCTTGTATTTTTTTCACTCAATTATCTTTTCATATCTCTTGTTCTAGACTTCTTTTTGGACTTGATTACAGACTTTTCTTTGCATTTTTATTATCCATTTTCTTACTATTCTTTCTATATATTTACCTTGACATTTTAGGTCTACCATTTCTAGGATAATATTTGCTCTTATAAGGCCCATGTATAAATATACCATGTCTTGACTAGTTTTAGAATTCTATTCTACTATTTTAGAGATCCACTTGTCAAACTCTCATATCTCTTCTTGATCATTGATAATTAATCTGGGATTTTTTTCTTCAGCCTCTCTCTTTCTTTCCCTTAGTAGCTCTTTAAAGTCTCTGATGATTCCATCTACTTCTTTATTCTATACCTCATTTAGTTGGTTTTTATAGGCTGAGCATTTTAGTAAAAGTTTTATAGTTTTGTCTTGTTGGCTATATGCAATACATCTCACTTGTTTATATAGATCTAGTCTTCTTATAGCCAACTTACTTAGTGTAGTTAGCTTATTATTGGTCAGTTTAATTAGAAAGCTTCTTTGTTTTGATTATTTAAAAGATGTATCCTATGTGTACCTATCTTTAACTCTTTTCTATACTAGGTCCCATGTATAAGCCTGGTGTTTTGAAATCTACTGATTCCATTTTTTCTCAATTCTATTTTGTTGTATCCACTGATAGGCTGTTGTTTTATTATTAATATTCTTAATAAACTGCTTAATTGAATTATCTAGAGTCATTCCTTGTCACTTGATTTCAGTATAATTTTGTGTAAGGTGAGATCTTTCTATTTATTAATAGAAATTTTAGAGCTTCTTTAGCTAAAGTATCTGCTTTTTCATT
The DNA here is from genome assembly GCA_910592055.1 of Acaulospora colombiana. NCBI lineage: Eukaryota > Fungi > Glomeromycota > Glomeromycetes > Diversisporales > Acaulosporaceae > Acaulospora > Acaulospora colombiana. Next base: position 6,881 of record CAJVPT010000494.1, read on the forward strand.
ATAAGGATCATTTGAGTGTGCTTTGATTTTTGTGAGCTTTAAATTTATATTTTTTTTCTTTATTAGTTCTACCATGCATACACAAAAGGATCAGTTTTTTTCTTTTAGCCATCTCTTGTATATTCTTCTTGAATCTTCTTTTTCTAAAGATTTATTCTTGAAAATGCATATTTGACTATCTTTAAAGATCTCCACTATGCTTTCAATTGGAACTACTAGGAGTATTGTTATAATTGCTAACAATCCTGCAGTTATAGATAAGGGCCACTTGTCTACTCCTATTTGGAACTTGCTTTTCGTTTCATCTTTACCGATCTGAATCCAAGCTACTCCCATCTTCATTTCTTTTTTACCATAATTAATAAGTGATCCATTAGAATAGAAGATTAGCTTTTCTTTAAATTCATGATTACATTGAAGTATAGCTATCAGATAGTCTTGATATGCGCCTTCTTTAATATTTTCTTTGATAATAGATTCTTCCCAGGTTTCAATGTCCACATGATTTATTCTATCGTTTTGGATCTTGAAGGGGCTTTGGTCTTTGTAAATCACTTCTTTAATCCTTTTTTCAAGTACTGACCTAAAATTGGAGATTTTTAAATCTCGTGTTCTTCTAATAGACTTTCTTATATTGAGATATGGTAATATATATATCTCTCCTATTTCTCTTTTTATGATACAGTCACCATTTAGTGTTTTGCCTTCTGAACATTCTAGTCATTTTTGTAAATTGGTTTCCTGATCATTATTGGTGTTACAATTGACAAAGTGCTTCACTATCATAATGTTTCTCTTTTTTTCTTGTTTTAATTTTCTCCAAGTTACTTGATTTCTTTTGCTTCTTATCTCTATTCACAATTTTTTTCGCTTGTCTTGATTAGGTTCTATTTTGGAGTATTCTAGTTTTCATTTTATATAATTTTCTCTTCAGGATCATATGAGTTGCTTTAGTTGCTCTTCTAAGAGATTTTTGATTATAATTTGAAACTATTCTGGTATAGGTTCCTTGCTTATATCTTACAGAAGTGAAGCATTCACCAGTCTCTTAGTTTTTTGGTTTCCTGATCAATCAGCTGGTCCAGATACATCAGTTGATTATTTCTAAATAATGGTATGGCTTTTTTATATTTATCTGATGTAAGATATTTTCTGATTCAAATATTTCTCTTTTTTTATTCAAAGATATCTTGCCATTTTCAACTATAAAACATTATTTCCATATATTTAGCAATTCTAATCACTTGGAGTGTGAAGTTGCCTTTGTCTGTTAAGTGACTTAAGAATTTGTAGATTAATAAATTGGGTGGTTTCCAATTTTTGATTTGTGCTTGTTTGAGTCTAGTAATTGATATAATTTCTGCTATTCCGGAATTATTTAGTCTATTGCAAAGTCCTGTCACTTGACTTTCTCTTTGTAGCACCCAGATACTTTTCAAATTATGAATCTTTGGATAGTTAATTACACTGTTGGGCATAGATCTGCACAAACCACTCTTATTCTTGAAAAGTTTTTTGTATGCCTTTGTTAGGATGTTGTATATTTTTCAGGACAATATACTATATTGCATTCTAAATGCTATTCTAGGTATTAATACTTTATTCAGAATATAGAAAGCTTTTTTGTCTATTATCTTCTTATATTTAAGGGCTCTCATAACTATATTGATATCTTTAAGCACTTGTTCTTTAAGTTCTATTGCTATTTTTTGATTACCTGTTCAAATTCCTAAGAATTTAGTCTATTCTGTTCTATCAAGCTCTTTAACCACTTCTTTTTCAGTACTTGCATTTACCTTTTTCAGATAGCAATTAAGATTGTTAATAGTAACCAGGACTAATTTGTTACCATTTATTTGAGAATTATTGGCTTTGTAGAAGATTCTTGCAGTTTTCAGGATCATTTCCATATCTTCTTTAAATCTTGCTATCCATATTATATTATCTATAAAGGCTATAGCTATATGTCTTGATTCTAGCCTTCTTGTAGTCTATTTTTTTAGATCAAGGTTCCATATAACTGACATTTTGTACTCTCTTTGTATATTATTCTGGATTTTGCAAAGGAGAGGATTATAGAAAATTCTCTAAAGTAGAAGTGAGATGGTTTCCCCTTGATCAATTCTATCTCCAGCTACTATTGATTCTATAAGATCATTTTCAAATATAATACAGAATTCTCTATTTTTAAAGAAATTTATTATGCTCTTTATGAAGCCTTTTGGAGCTTTGATTCTTTCTATTGCTTTTACCAGTATGTTTAGACCAATTATATCATATGCTTTTGCAATATCTTGAAAAAGTATCTATAGTTCCTTTTTGTTTTCTCTAGTATCTTTACAAATATTGTTGAGAATTTAAATTGATTCTGCTATACTTTCTTCTGGCAGCCCTGCATAGTTCAGACCTTTGAAAATATTATTAGTTTTACAAATATTCTCATTCTATTGATAAAGATTTTGATGAAACACTTTCTTGTAACCTCTAGTAAGACAATAGGTCTTATATTTGAGAGTTCATAATTCCAAGGTTTCAGTTTAGCTATAGGATATATATGACTTTGTTTTCATTGTTTCAGTGGGACTTCCCATTTTAAGAAGTTATTTAACATTCTTTTCAAAAAATCTTTTCCCTCTTGGCTTAACCTTTTCAGTATTTCATAACTGATTTGAGATTTTTTTGAAGCTTTGTTATTGAAAAGTATCCTCTATGTTTCACTTAGTTCTTCTTATAAAATTGCTTTGAGTAGTTTGTCATACCAAGCTATTTAAATATATTCTCTTGTTTGTACTCTTCTTTCCATTCTTCTAGTAAACTGTTATAGCTAGCATTTCTTTTTTGAAGGTCTTATGGTGATACCGTCTTATTTCCTTTGCTATTTTATCTTTTTGTGTTGTGATATATTCATTATTCCTCTATTTAATCTTAACCCTATCAAATACTATTTTACTTTTTATTTGGTTGGTTAGAAAGCTGGCCATCTGTCTCTGATTATTTTTCAAATCATCACATCTCTGTTTTAGAATAGTTTTAATACTATCTCTTGTTTTTTTGGCTATCAATCTTTGACATATAAATTTGAAACCTTCTATAGTATCTTGAATATCTTTTTTTAAGGATTTCTATGGCATATTAGAGATACTATACTAGATACAATAATTTTTAATTTGATGATTTGGATTATGAGTACTATTATCTTTTTCTATAGCTAAGCTAAGGACCTGTAGCTTATCTATTTGATGTTTCTGCTTCCTTTAAGTTGCAGTGTTTTTCTACAGTTAATAAATTCAGCACTATATTTGTAATGCTTTTCTTATGACTGGAGTATTTTCTTTGTTGTCAGTTTGTTAAAGGCTACTTTATATAGCAGTATCTCAAAGGTTTTTCACAGTTTGTTTGCCTGATCCTCCTTTTCATCTTGATTGGATTTTTCTTGAAGCAAAGATTCTAATTATGTTTTAAATTTGTGATTAATACTTTCTTGAAAGGCTTGCCATTGTGATGGAAATGCTTCCTTTATATCAATTCTCCTTGATATATTTGTAAAGAATTTTGTGATTCTGCTTCTTGTAAAAAGATCTTTGTCATGTAGTGCTATTAGAAGTATGATATAGTTACTCCTCATAAGTAGTGAATAATTTGTTAGACTAAAAGAAATCCAAAAATAGTTTATTCTACTACTACTTGTTAGGTTTTTCCTTATTGGAGTTTTCTCTTTGCCTTTTTATATGGCTTGTATATCTATAAAGTTTTATGCATCAAGAAAGTTAAATAATAGGATTTCAGGTCACCATGATAGTCTTAAGCTTGCTTTGGAAGAAGACTTTTTATCCTCTGATAGGTTATAGGCTGCATTAAAGTCTCCCATTACTAATGTGTGAAAGTCTTGTCCATGTTTTTTTTTAATAAGATTGGTTATTTTATTCTGTACCATTTTATACCTTAGTTTATCAGAAGGAATATAGATTTGTATAATACAGATCTTCTTTTTTTTCATAAGCATGTTAGTAACAATAATGTATTCTTCTTCTTTTTCTACTAATGCAACCTTTTTTTCCAAATCTCTTCTAATTAAGAGACTAATCTCTGCTCCAAATGATATATCTTTGTTGATACTATAAAAGTGGTTATAATCTTTTTGATTGTTGAATGCCTACTGTACATTGACTTGTATTAGTTTTATTTCGCATAACTCCAATATATCTATTCCTTGTTCTAGTATCTCTTTAATCAGGTTTTGTTGTTTTGTTATATCGTGATCCCTTAGACATTATGTGTACCAATTTTGATCATCCTTTTATCTATATCATCTTCTTTCTGGATTTTCTTGAATAGTTTGTGTCCACTATTGTTATTTAGAAAATCTTTTCACTTATTTTATAAAAATATTGAGATATCTAGATGTCCCATTTCTTTCAACTTATTATTGTTTATTTAAGTTTATTTGTTGCCCATATCTATAGTTTTTGATGAGGAAGTAGTGGGCTCTTGCTTCTCTTGATTGTTATTAAGTACTAGTATACCTTTAGAGGTGATTTGCTTCTCTATTACTTAGTCTTGATCTCCTGAAGACTGTCTGTTCCTCTAAAGTATCCATTCTAGCATATAGTCTTTCCAGATTGGCTAAATACTTTTAAAGGGATCTTGAGACTTTCTATTTCAGGTCTCCCTTTATCTTCCAGGAAACTATGTCTATTGATTCACTGATTTCTAATTGGTTCTCTATTGCTTCTTGTTGCTGGGTATTCTCTTTTTTTGTTTTTTTCTTGTTCTATTCTATTGTAACTTTTGTATTTAATTTGTCTCTGGTTTCTGAAGCTATGATAACTTGATGAAGTGAAAATAGATTCTGTTAATTCATTATTTGATTGTGTGTCTAATGTTGATTCATTATTTACTTATATGCTTCTGGATCTAAATCTTGTATTTCTATTTTCATTTTTAAGATTTTGTCTTTCCATTTTGAAAGTATGCTTGATACTCCAAGAGAGGTGATATCCCTGTAAAAAAATGTATTGTTTACATGTCTTATCTTTTGCTTCTTTCGTTTTGAAGCAGACTACTGTAAAGTTACACTTCTTGGGTATATAGGGATCTTTATGTATATAGTATCACTTTTTGCATATTAATTCTAATTATAATATTCAATAAAATCTATATACTATGAAATTTTTGTTACATTATATTAAACTTTTATTATTAATATTTAAACTTTATATTTATACAAAATTTTTTTAACAAAAAAAACTCTTTTCCACAGATTTTTTTTTCTAAAAAAATTCCTTTTATAGTAATTTTGCAAAGAAAAGAAAAAGTGAACGGAGAGATGTCTTTTCAAAGGGAACTTTGCTACAAAACAGCCCAATGGAGGCCCACCTACAATGAGAATGTCCTCACAAGAGGTAATACCAACAAGTTATGCAAAGAAACAATCCCAAAGCCCCCAAAGAAAACTACTCAAAACCAAACATTAACTGAAGAAAACCAGTCCTCATCAGCCCCCAACTCTTCCAACAAGCATACACAGATTGACAACAATACAACTGACACTCTGACAAGCAGTTCAATAGCAAGAAAGAAGACAAACACCTCAAACTGGAGTGAAGAAGTCGAAAAAGACTTGGGCAATTACGTGAGCAAAAACAACACTAATTAAGATAAACTTATTCAGAATCAAGAAGAAGAGGAACATGCCTATGACTCAGACATCAACATGGAAGAAAAAGAATACTCAGCAACACCCACAACTTCTTCCTACAGAACATCCAGCTATAAAGGCAAACAGAAGGAATACGAACAGATCACAAAACCAAGACACCTTTCTCTATTCGATAGGACACAAAGATATGGAAAAGAAAAAGTTAAAATTGGTATCCTGGCATTCGAACTCCCTGGCAGGGCAACAACACAAAAAATAATCCACCTCACTAAAGCCCTCAACTCTCCAGAAGGACTCCTCACTATTCATAGTGAATGAAGCAATGAAAATGAATACATTATTGCTATACTCAGTAACAAACAAGTAGCAATTGAGATATGCAATGCAAGCATGCCTGAAACAAACTATCAATACATAGAAATCATGGAGTCACAAACCCTATTCTAAAAAAGGAAAATGAGTGTCAGAGTATGGGACATCCCCTCAACACTAAGTTCATTGAAGTGCAACAATCGTTTGCCAAATATGGAGCAATTAGCAATGTCACTATATCAACACAACAAATATGGTAAACAGCAATGATCACATACACAACAAAGATGATAAAGAAGTGCTGATCAACCGATGGAGTGTTTTACTCAAGTCAGACTCAGTCAGAGTATTTGACATACAATGGGATGTAGAGCAAATAAAAGAATATGGTTAGATCGCAGTCAAACTAACTAATCTACCACCAAATACAACTGCCTTGAACCTCAGACTAATCTGTAAACAAGTCAAAGCTATGACATATTACATACCAAGAAGAATGTCATATCAAAGAAAACGTTTCACAGTCCTGAGTTTTGCTTGTCAAAAAGACCTGGATAAAGCAATGAAACAAGATTACCAACTTGGGGAAACAACCATCACCTGGCAACCAATCGAAACAAAACTTTGCTCAATCTGTGACAGCCATGAACATCTTGTAGCCAATTGTTCCATCAAGGAAAGACGACTCAATGGAAGCAATACAATAAAGAGCAAGCTGGGAAATTTGATAAACTTTACAACAAATACAAATCTGCACGTACCACAACAATTAGAAATCAAATAAGAATTCCAAAAGAAAAATAAAGATGACCTGGTTCTGATGCAGCTGCAGCAAAACAAGGTCAACAACAAAACAATATCAGCCAACACAGTAATGAACAATCAACACTCGCAAATATCTTGCACCTCCTGAAAGAAATCAAGGCAGAAATCGAAGAAATTAAAGAAAACATCATTGATTTAGATAAAGGGGTATATAATCTAGAGTATACAGAGGATGACACCCCTATAGAAATAGAAACAGAAATCAAGACTGAGTCACTTAACACAACAAACAATGAGTGACAAACTAGTAACCAGAATGAAACTGTTAACATACAAACACAACAACAACAAATTCATGCTTCTATCAGCAGAATAGACCAAAACATGAACAAAGCACTCAATGCCATTGCAGAACTTATTCTCAGGAGAACCAACAATTAATCAAATAAATAATGGTAAGTTCACAAAGTACGATATCAACAATATAGCAAGAATATGCAAATGAAACTCAATCACCAAATTCCTTTGATTCAACATCTCAACAATTGATCACAAACTCAATATAAACGAACTCATATAACAATAATATCAACAACAATACCAACAATAACATCAACAACAATAACAATAATAATATTAATCCATCCATAGAAGAAAAACCCCAACAAATACCGATCAATCTGAAAACTCACAACTGTCAACATAAGTGGATTAGTAAATATACAAAAGAGAAACATATGGTTCAACTTATGTGACCAGAAACAATAGAACATTATAGTAACAACAGAAACAAATGGATCACATTAATATTTCAAATACTGGAAACATCCAAACTTTCATATAATATGGTCCCACATAGAGGCACAAATCTTAGGTCATGATCTAAATATGATGATTAAAAAAGACATTGCGCAAAGAATATACAAATACAAAACCTTTAATAGCAGACTGATAGCCACAGACTTTGCCTTTTCAAGAAAAAGAAAATTGAGAATAATAGGCATTTACTTCCCAGCACAAGACTCATCTAAAGAACGAACATGCATAACACACACACTCAAACAATGGATCAACGAGGCAATAGTATAGGACTGGCATATCATAGTTATGGATGACCTGAATGGTACACCCAATCCCAGCATGGACAAATCAAGTGACAAAAACTTATCCATACCTACAATCCATCAGAGAAACAAATTGAAACCCTCATTGACAATGGTTCATAGATACATACCGCATTCACAACCCTTTAAAAAGAGAATATACTTGGAAAGGTCAAGGAAGCCACAGTAGACTCGACCAAATCTGGATTAATCCCAAAGCAACATGGCACACATACAAAGCCAACATTATAGACATGCTTGACCCTTTAATCACTAGTGACCACAAACCAATGATCACAGAACTCGAAGTATAAGAGTTAAATATATCCAAAATTACATTTATCCATAAACCAAACATTAAGTACAACTGGTTCCACACCAATGACAAACAATGGGAGAAATTTTTCCAAACAGTAGAATCAACAATAAGTAATACACTCTCAGCTCCCACATTGATTGATCAAAGATGGAATTTCTTCAGCTCCCAACTCTTGTATGTAGTGAAAAAACATATATCCAAAAAACATCAACACCGGAAAAAATGTCTCTAGAAAGCAGACAATGGATCAGATGCCTCCTTACTTTATCTACAATCATTCTTAACAACTCTAAAGCAATTCCACAATACGAATCATGAAGATAACATGAAAGTGGAATGTGTCATACCAATATATATTCAAAAATACTTCCCTGACATTACTACAGAACTATATCAAGCCAAAAAAGTATCAAAGAATCTCTGCTATACAAAATGGACACAGATTATCCAGTCATATATCAGAGCTCACAAAACTGTTGCCAAATACATCACAAAATGCAAAGATGCTAAAGCCATAGCTCAAAGAATAGCAAGCCGACAGGCTTTTCTAGAAAGTAACAAAAAAGTTATAATTAATAGTATCTTAGATAGACCAACATGACACATCCATCTGGACAAAATTATATAGCAAAAAGAGGACATACAAATTATTACAGAACCTAATAAAATCAAAAAAATAGTCAACAACATTTCTTCAACTAGACACTACCTAAAAATATAGCATTACTAGCAAATCACCCACACTGGTAGCAAGAATACCAACTCTTTCCCATTTACCTGTGGCGTAGCAAAACCTCAGGTACAACAAAAGAGCAAAGCAAAATGGAATGATTCAAATGACCGCAATATACTAACAGCAGGCCAAACTACAATGTTGAGAAGCTAAGCAAGGGTACAGCAACCCCCATAGTAGACAAGAAAACATTCACTCCAGACAAGAAACCCAGAATAACAAAAAACTGAAGACTATCCACAATCTATCTCTAGCCCAACAAATAACCACCAGTACAGATAACAATCTTGGAAAGACCAAACAAGCGGGTAAGAACATTGTATCAGAAAACTTCGTACTCAATCAGGCAAGCAATATATAGAGCGAACAAGTTGAACTCGAACAAAGTCAGAAAGAAATCCCCTCCACAAACTCACTGAAGAAAACCACTAGTACTCCTCTCCTTGCAGCCAGAATAGATGACTCAGACATAGAAATGGATTGTAATGAAGTACCCGAAGACAACTCAGATACTTGACAGGAAGTCAGCAAGAATAAAGACAAAGGCAAGGAAACCCACACAAGACCCTCAGGCACCAGACCTCGGCCAAGATCCTCTTTCGACTACCAAACATGATATGGCAGAGAATAAATCAAATTAGGTATCAAAGCTAAAAGCTACCAGGACAAACTATTCACCAAAAAATCATCCATGTCATAAAGGCACTCAATTCTCCTGAAGGGCTTCTTCTTATTCAACATGAATGCATCAATGAAGAAGATCATATAATCACCATTTTTGGAGATCAACAGGCTGTAAACAAGGCAAGCAATGTAACCTTATCAGAAACAGACAACAGCAGATTAACCTACATGCAAAAAATGATTAACAAACTAAATAAGAAAAACAGTATCAGGGCTTGGGACATTCCCCAGAACACCAGACTCATAGATGTGCAACAAACCTTCACCAAATTCAGACAAATCACCAACATCAAGATGACAACTCAACAAATGTAGCAGACTGCTACAATCACATTCACACAACATGAAGATAAGACCAAACTACTTTTCAAATGAAGCATCCCCATTAAAGTCAACTTGATCAGAATTTTTGATGCCTGCTGAGATTTAGATCAGATGAAAGATAGGAGCAAGCACTCTCTCAAGCTTACGAACCTTCCATCTAATACAACAGCTTTTGACTTGAGACACATATATCAGAAATTACAGGCAAAGACATGTTACATCTCTCGTTTCATGTCATACAAACCCAGAAAATATGCCATCATCAGTTTTGAAGATGAAGAAACCCTCCACACACCCTGGAACAACAATTTAGTCTAGGGAAGATTACCATCGAAATCAAAACCATCTAAACTAAACTTTGCACTATTTGCAACAGCCCCCAACATCTCGTCGCCAACTGCACCATCAAGGAATGCAGGGAACAATGGAAAGAATACAATCACGAGCAAGTAGAGAGATTTGGAAAACTATACAATTGTTTCAAACAAGCTGGCTCTTTCAGAATTCACAAACTTATGCAACTCACAACTAAAAAAACCTTCAATTACCCTGGTTCCTATGAATCAGCCATTAAACATAAGACACAACAACAACACCAACCAAACTACCATCATGATTCCAACCAGGACATAGCAAACATGCTCTTAGCAATTCAAGCTGAGTTAAAATCAATAAAGGAAGCCATCAACAGTCTAGATGAAAGAATCGACAACCTGGAGCAGTACTGCTATGATAGTGCAAAAGTAATGGAAGAGGATTATAATTAGGAAACCACATGCATAGAATCAGATCTTCAATGTCCAGCAAACATAGATGATGTTCAACATTAACAACAGCAGCTTCATAATTCAATTGGTAATATGAATAGAACTATGAATGCCTTAGTATTTACCATCGCGAACATCCTTCCAGGTACTTCAACCATACCACCTATTACAAGACAATGATTATGGATAACACAACAAGTAACAATCAATCAAATGATACTTCTCCCTCTCTGCAATCATACATCTCACACAACACAAATAACAAGATACCAGAACAAGACTATACATCCCACCATATCAATTCAATTACACACAATATTTATCAAAATACACATATAAAAAACATTTCTATTTCAAAAGAACAAAATAATGACATATTAAACCCACCCTCTAGACCTTTCTAGACCATCGCCACATGCAATTGTCAAGGACTAAATGACACAATAAAAAGAACACTCTGGACGGAAACATGGAAAAAGGAAACATGGGACATCATTATATCAGCAGAAACAAAAGGAAAAGCCAATGAAACTCAACATTGGAAAACTAAAGGATTCACCAGTTGGTGATACAGCAATGATGATATAGACACAGGCATCAGCATTTCCATCAGAAAGAATATTGTGGACAGAGTTGTTCATGTAGAAAAAAAACTAGAAAGACTCATTTGCATCGACCTAGCCCTCTCAAACAAGAGATTTTGCAGAATAATCAGTACATACTCATCTGCGAGGCCAGGCAGTGAAAGAAACAAAACACAAAAACAAATAATCTCTTGGATAAAACAACATAACCATAAAAATTGGCATATTATATTAGGTGGAGACTTCAATTCAAGCCCCTTATCAAAGATAGATAAAATATCTGTAACAGAAAGATAATCAAACATATCCTTGACCCCTTCTTCAAAAATTAGAGAAACTCAGCCTGTTCAACACCTTTTGATTCATAACCCCCATGATAAAGAATATACTTGGTCCAGGACATCTAATGCACCCCACGTGACCAGCCACATTGACATGATATGGTGCAGTTCCAGACCTTCTTGGAGTTCAATTGATTCATATATAGTAGACAACAATAGTATCGCACAGATCACAGAATCCAGGTCACATACATGGAGACATGGAAGCTTGAGCTTCCCACAAAATGCCTGTGCCATCCATACAATAACACACGATTTGCCTGACTAGCCACATCAGAGGAACAATGGCTAGCTTTCACAAATGAACTTGACTCTTCTAAAGACTACTTTTCATCCGAACTATCACAGAACAATTTAGATATTGACTGAACATGGAATATCCTTCGTGATACAATTCTCAAAGCTGCAAACAAACACATCCAAAAATTTAAGAAAAGACAAAAGAATATATAGAAAGAGGCCAGTCACATCTAAATCACTTCTCTTATTACAACTAAATGAATATAGAAGACATTTGGTCCTTCACGAGAAAAAGTCAGACAAATACTGCCCAAGTAGAAGCGATACACTTCACAAAGCTATCTCCACCAAAATTCTACTGCCAATATGGATTCCTGACTATAACACCCCAGATATTATATCCAAAATAGACATGTTTATAAAGATCGAAAGACTTGCCATGAAGAAATCAATTAAAGAAAAAACCACAACTGATATAAAAAAGTGGAAAGAACTCCATAACACTTGATTAAACCAAGACAAAAAACAAATGATTTGCTCCATACTCAGTCAACCCAAGAAAAGTATTGTCACTAGCAAATTGATCAACAATGTATTCACCAAAAAGCATCTCATCACTAACTCACTAGAAATTAAAGAAGAAGTTCAGTCACATTTCAAAGAATGGACTAAACAGCGTCAGCTGCATGAACATAGAGGAACTATATGGCAACAAGAATATGAACCCAAAGAGAGTATTGATTCCAGTTGGTACAAGGAAGTTAACTTCCCCATAACACTCAACAAACTCACCAGATGCCTCAACAAAACTAGTAACAAATCCACCCAGCCCCTCACAAATACCTTATATAGTTTATAGACATATAAGCAAGAATTTTTTAGAACTCATTATAACCTTCTTCAATAAACTCATTAACAAAGAAACAGTTCTGAAGGAATGGAAGAAGAGTACAATATATTCTATCCCTAAACCTAAGGAATGACACAACGATATCAACATCACGTGACCTATAACTCTTCTAGAATCAATCAAAAAACTATTTACAAAGATCCTCACAAACAGATTGATGAAAGTCCTTATAAACAATCACATCCTATTCCCACACAACTGGGCTGCACTCCCCGGACATAGTACCAGAGAACCCATTACAATAATAAACCAAGTGCTGGAAAATACAAGAAACATATGCAAGCCTTGCTTTATGCTCTTCCAGGATATAAACAAAGCCTACGATACAATGAATATAGAAAGACTAGTAACATCAATGCATCGAATCAGAATCCTATTACAAACAATCAACCTTATTAAAAACTGTTTTCACAACCAACAGTTAACTGTCATCATATACTTCGGTAACATAGATCCATACTTTGTTGAAGAAGGTATCGATCAAGGTGACGCAATATCCCCCCTACTTTGGCACATATATTATAACCCACTTATCTCTGTTATTAGCAATATGAAAGGATATCAGCTACAATGTATTAAGCCCATAAAAAGCAATCTTGCCCTCCCAGATATAAACATATCAATCACGGCATACATGGATAACACCACCTTCATTACTCAGGGCAAAAAGGATCTTCTGGAGATTATCAATATCAGCACCTCTTTTTATAGCTTGAATGACATCACAGTCAATCCACACAAATTAGAACTGATAATACTTAACGCACCTCAAGACAACATTCATGTCAACAATTTCAAAATAATACCAGCAGATCTAACTACAGCTAGCAGAGTTCTAGGCGTATGGCATGAAACCAAAGCTGGCAAGAAGCACCAATGAAACTTGATCATGTCCAAAACAACCCCCCTATATAACACACTTGCAGAAAACAAATCACAGATAAAATGCACTGATATATTACAAATCACGTAATCTTTCCTACCATAGAATACCTTTTACAAGACCTAGTCCTCTCATAAGGGGAATGTATGAGGATTGATAAGAAAATCAAATATAGCTTTAGACAATGGATCAGTCTGGCCCGTACAGTACCCAACACAATGATCCACCTAGATAATCAATACGGCATAATGGAAATACAAACCAGACAGCTACAAAAACATGCCAGTGACATACAACAATTATTCTTCAACTCAAACATAGTTAGCAACATCATGCACAGCAGTATCCACGAACTTCAATGGCTCGCATGGCAAAAAAAAGACATTCTAAACACCTGCCCACATATTTTCAAAAGCAAGTTCAATTTCTTACAAGACTGACTGCAGAATATTCAGAGATACAATATGAACATCAACAGATTCACCATGAAGTGCAACAAACCCCAGAACCTATATCCTATAGAAGATTTCATCAAACGTGACTGGTACACAAAGTATAGGGCAGCTCTTAGATATCACCAGCTTTTTTGAATTGAACAATTAATAAGCTCATACATGACTAAACAACTAGAATGGCAGCAGGTCGGAGTACTACACAATAAAATAATAAAAAAAAAGAACCAACCTGGTTTCTATACCTCCAACAACAAATAACGCTCTTTCTACAAAGCACATTCACTGCTCCATTCCTGAACTCACTAATTCCGATCGAGCCGAACAACCCAGAACAAACATAACACTCCTGATATATTATGCAGTTCAAAAATCAACAAATCTTGGGCAAACGCATAAGTGAAAAACATGACAAAATCAAAGTTAGACACTACACCATGACAAACGACTCTCCAGTAAATGCCTGTCCTGGTTGCAACACCTTCAATATCATAGACAACAGATGTGAAATCTTCTGTATAGAAATATTGAAAGCAGGTATCTTTAGGGTTCCTGTAATCAACACCACAAAGTCATGCATCTCATCAGACTCCACTTTAAAGAAAATAATGTAAATTTCACTTAACAGCATTGGTCGATTCCTCTCAGGGCCCAACCAAGTTTTTGATGAACTAGAAATCAACAGTACACCACACATATTACAAGATCTTTTTCAAATCATCAACCTACAGTCCTCAATCAAACAAGAACTTATCAAAGTATATCATAAAGCCAAAGATATTAATAGTCTCCACACTTATATAGATGGAGCTTATAACTTTGAAAATAGCCCTAATACATGCGGAATCGGCATAAACATTAGTGACAACCAAACAAGCATAGCTTCAATAGGACTACAACTGGAAGGACAACTGTCAGCATACAGAGCTGAGATTTTGGCCGCAACAATAGCACAGCCGTAAGTGGACCTAATAAAGTTCTCACAATAAAAACTGATTCACAATCTCTTATAGGGGAATACAATGCATACCTTGATAACAATATAAAAAAAATCAAGGAACTAAGGCTCATTAGCAACCTCAGTATAATAGCAGCACATCACCAGACTCCAATCATCTGATATAAAACAAATAAGCAGAACTACTCCACCACCCACTCTTTCCTCGAAGCTGACAGATTGGTGAAACATCACAATAAAAACAATGCAGTTGATCCTCAAGACCAGTTAACAAATACTACCCTCAGCAACAGGATCCTCATCTTTCACTACAAAAACCAAACAGAAATAATCACAACTCTCCGAAAGGCTCTCAAGTGTATAAGGCAAACACAGTTAACATATCAATGGATCATGCTAGATAGAAATAAAGATCTTACCAAACAACAGGTGGAAGACATAGACTGAAAAGAAACAAATCAGAGGCTTCATCCGTCAGCTATTAACCTCAACAAAACAGATTCATGGGATCAATCACAAAGAAGCTTCACACTAAAGCTATGGAACAAAGAGCTCCTTACAATAGATAAACTCTACATCAGAAAGCTAAATATATACAAAACAGACACATGTTTTAGTTGTCCAAATACAGAAGACAACATTCATCCTTTCAGATGCTCATTCCATGTTATCGATATAGAACAAGTCACGTTAAACACTAATATCAAGAGATAATAGCAAGAATTAATAATAACATTGACTAAGACATCAAATAGAAACTTACTTCAAATATAGTAGCAAACAACATGTGGAACAAGATTATCACAGGAGGCATCAAAAAACCATCCTAAAGATCATTGGCAAATACATCAAAACTAACAAAATAATAGAAACCATTATTAGCATCCGCAACATCATTAGATTTAGACATACAACATATGGATTGACAGGTGTAAGTGTTTGCACCATTGGGAGAAACTACAAGGAATATCGAATAGCAAAAAAGAGAAGTACCATAAACCACATGCAAATAAACCAGAACATAGAAATATTGCACTCAACAAGATGGAAGCATACTCCTCGAAACTTATACATAACATCCTCAACGGAACTTACAACATCCTCAAAATTTACAAGGAACATGCTAATGGTGTCTAGGCATGTTAGTCCTCAACAAGGACAACACACCACAAGGGTTCCAAAGGCCAAGCTCCGCTGCCGCTGGCGGCGGGTACCCATCAGTCCAGGTAACAATTGGTTTTATTGTAATTATATAAATTAGATACATAAGAAAAATGGCTGTAATATAGTCTTTACTTGACAAAGTAATATGTTTTGGTATATAATCTCAATAAAATGGGTAATGCTGCATGTTTATAAAAAAAAAAAAAAAGTAACAAAGATATGAAGCTAAAACTCACATCAAGAGTAACTGGTATGTAGATGTTCTTACAGAGATTACAACTGAGAAACTAACAACAACAATTAACAACCAAAATAACAAATTAGCCCTGGAAGGAATCAAATTCCATATAGCGTCAACAGATAACTCAAGAAAAACACCATAGAAGAACTAAGAGGAATCTTCAATGATATTCTATGACAAGGCACTACCCCTAAAGAATAGAGCAAAGGAACCCTATATCCAATACCCAAACCCAAAGATTGGGAAAACAACCTCGATATAACAAAACCAATCACTCTCTTGAATACTGGAAGGAAAATTTTCACCAAAATCATAACAGATTACCTCGCTAAAGTCTTCAAGGGCTATTCAATACTGTCAGACCTAAACTGGGCAGCATTACCAGGGAACAGTACACTAGATTCTATATACATTCTAAGTAGTATCATAGAATATGCCAAAGAAACAAATCAAGAAGCCTGGATCCTTAGTCAGGATATGTCCAAAGTGTACGATTCAGTAAATATTATAATGTTAAAAAAAGCACTATAGCAGATAAAAAATCTAGAGAAAATAATACAAATTCTGGACAACATCTTCAAAGATAAGCAAAATATAGTTCTCACATGTTATGGCCCCATCAATCCATATGCAGTTAGGGATGGTATAGACTAAGGTGACACCATATCTTTACTACTATAGTGCATTTTCTATGACCCTTTCCTTACAAGAATCAGCAACGAACATACAGAATACTCACTCGCAGTCAAGACTTGTAAACACTTAGATCAAGGTTGGTCCTCAAGATCCATAAACATTGCAGCCAGTGCATACATAGATGATACTACATGGATTGCAACCAATAAAGCTGTACTCCAAAGAATAATAAACACTGCTGAACAATTCTTCCATATTAATTAAATTAAAGTAAATTCACAAAAATCTCAGCTTCTTATAATTAATGGCAAAGAAAACGACTACACACAAGGAGTATGAATGAATAATCAAAGAATCCCAAGTTGCAGAAGAGGTAATCCAGTCAGAATTCTTGGAGTATGGTATGACAGCTCTAGAAGAAAAGACTACCAAAAAGCCTTGATCAAACAAAAAATTCAAAAAACACGAACACTTCTAGGAATGAAGAGAATCATCGATAAGTTGATGCAATATATAATCAATTATATCCTCATGCCCAGCCTAGAATATCTGTGCAATGACATTGTTCTTACTAGAGACACCTGTAACAAAATGATGAGCAAGTTAGCAACCACCTTTAAATATAAGCTAGGCCTCACAAACACAGTTCCTAACAATATACTATACAACAAATTTAAGTACAATCCAATGCACTTATAGGATAGACAACTTTTACTCCATGTCACAAACTAGACCTCACGAATCAACCAAAACAACATTATAGGAGAAATGGCCAGGAAAAGACTACAATTGTTACAAAACACGTTCTGGTCTACAAAAACAATAATAAGTTACTTACACTCACCCCTGCTATCACAAAGAAGAAACCTCACTCACAATATCATATGGCTACTAAGAATATATGGATTCTCCTTTCAGAACATACTAAATAGAAGATATATCACAATCACTGAAACAGACATCCCTATTGAGAAAGTCACAAGCAAAAATTTTTATAATCAATATAGAAAAAACTTAAAGAAGTACAATATTCTCTTCATTGGCCAAATGCTAAACAGTAGAAGGGAAAAAATATTGCATTGATACCAAGTAATCAGACTCAATCATCAAACAATACAAGGGTACACCCCAACCTGATACTATATACTCAGAAACAGAATACAAGAATAGATTACAAATAATCAGTCGCAACAACCTCCAATCAATCCATTTCTGCAATGTAGTCAATCTACAAATCAAAACACAATTTGTTCACATTGGATCAGCACAGAACTAAACAATCAGACAATCCTGGGAAGAAAACAGAAAAGAATAAATGACTACTCAACAGAATACAAATACTATAATAGAGTGAATAACCAATTACCTCTAATTGAATATACGGGCTGCAACATTAACGACCACAGTCAAAACAATTACCTATGTACCTTCTCAGCTAGCCACCAAAGCTTAATTAATATTCCTATTTACTTTAGCAAAGTTACCACTAGCAACACAACTTATATAGAGGGTAGTACATTCAGATGCAGAGTATCCCCAGATTCTATCCACACTACACTCAATGCATTATGCACCCCCAGCACAATTATCACCTATGATCAGGTAGAAGTTATCATCTCAGCAACACAAAACTTAGACAACCTTCTTAGAAAACTCTTCATCACAGAGAATCATATACTTGAGGAACTATCTAACCTAGCCTCCAAAATATAAGATCATATGATTTTTGATATATATAATGATGAATATCTCAAAAAACTCAATGGCAAATGGCTCATGGATATGGGTATAAAAATTATCACAAACGAAGGAGAAGAGTTTACCTTCTAAGGATAAACAACACAACACATATCATCTACCAGAGCAAAGATCATGGCAATACTCATTGCTCTCAGA
Organism: Acaulospora colombiana; assembly: GCA_910592055.1. NCBI lineage: Eukaryota > Fungi > Glomeromycota > Glomeromycetes > Diversisporales > Acaulosporaceae > Acaulospora > Acaulospora colombiana. Next base: position 25,852 of record CAJVPT010000494.1, read on the forward strand.
ATCTTACTAAACTTTAATCATGTCAACATATTCACAGATAGCCATGCTGCCATAAATAGTATTAACAACATTGCACAGTCAACACCAAACAAAGCACTAAAAAAAACAAAATAACTTCAATCTACTACAATAAATCCAAGACATACTAAAGAAAAAGAGCATCAAACTAAAGTTAATCAAGGTAAAGACATACTTAGAAATCGAATACAATGAAGCAATAGATAAACTTGCAAGAATAGACCAAATACATAGCATGGTCCCAAACAATAAACTAATACACACAAATACAACTATGAACTCACTACTCATCCTCATACCCCAATGGGACCAAGAAGCCATAGATATATCTATCAAACTAATGGCCCAATGTATCACAAATGCAGTTTATCTAGCAAAATAGAGACTTCTAAATCATACCAGAATCAATTTTGATGACCATATTATAAGGGAAATTTATTGACCCATGACAGTACTCAATCTACAACCCACAAAAATGAGCAATCACTTTACTTGTTGACAAGATCAATACCAAAGGAGATTTAGACTCCAACTATGGAATGAAGAACTTCCTACAAAAGCAAAACTATATAATAGACTCCCCAAACTGTATCAAGATGACAAATGCATCAACTTGATCAGAGAGAATCCAATACACGTCCCTTTATCTGCCAGATACTCAGACACTCTACAGGCAACTTCATCATCAATACTATAACAAATACTATCACTAAATTCAGCGAACATGACAAAACCAAAGAAGTTTTCAAACAGTACTCAAACAATATTGCACTATATTACAAGTGATATCTAGAGGTCATTATCTGGGAAGATATTTTAAAAGAAATGATCAAAATTCTAAGTAAACTGATTCCTAATCAAAATATAAAGAAAACTTGTATCCAGGAAATTACTGAAAAAATCACATTCTACTTACACAAATATGGCAAAACAGATGTGAAGATTTCCAAATATGGAAAAAATAGAAATGCATTACAAGAGCCACAGAAAAACTGTACAAATATAGCTTTACTCATCTAGACCTATGGTTTGAGGAAAGAGAGAAACACATCAAAAATCAATTCACCAACCTAGTCAATCAACACATCCATAGAAGTATTCAATCGATTACAACTCTCTATCACTTATTAGAAATTTTATTTAGTGCTAGTCTAGCCTTGGTAGGTTAGTTTCCCTTATAGGATGGCAACAAGCCATGGGGTAGGTTAACCCCTTATCGAGCTTTATTTGGTAAACAAAAGTAGCTAGAACATAGACATATGTAATTTTCTATGAAATTCAAATAAAGCAAGGCTAAGTTAGCAATTTAAAAAAAAAAATCAAAAATTTTTTAATTTTTGAATTAATTATAAAATATAACTTTTTTTTTTTTTGATAGCTGGCTTAATCTTACTTTATTTGAATTAAATAAAATTGTACATATGTGATTTATGCTAAGACTATCTATATTAACCAAATTCAATTTGATAGAAATACTTCATCTTGTGACTTGTTATATCTTAAAAGGAATTAATTTGTTAAGTCTGGGCTAGTACTATATAAAATTTTGAAAATACAGTATATGAGAAGCACAGTATATGACATTCATGATATATTTCTTGATATAGCTATTGACCAAGTTGATATATTGGTGTTTAATATGTTTTTCTATTTTGTCAAGCCAGTATTGTTTGGTTGGTGTACTGTATTTTGAGGTTTTTTCTAACTTTTTGGTAAGTTTTCTATTTTTGAAAGTCTATACATTTTGATTTTCATATTTGGTAAATGTATTAGCTTATCTCTTGTTTGATCTCCTTAAGGTAGTAGAATCTATTTTGTTTATTTGAAATGCAAAGTGTTATCATATTATATGCCTCTTATAGAATTGTCCCTTTGATTGTAGTCTTGCATATTTTGTGTATTTTAAGGATATATGGTTTCTATATTTGGAGATCTGTATTTTGAGATCTTTTATTATATTGTACTGTCTTAGTTTCTTGACTATAATAGTTTCAATCTACTCTTTTGTTTCCTGTTATTGTCTTAGGCATGTAAAAGGATGAATATTAATCTCTTTTTCTTTATTATTTTTTTTTAAAGCTGGCTCGGCCTTGTTTATTAGCTTGATAAAGTAATATGCAACTATATTGTAGGGATTACAAAGGATATCATACATGCTATTAAACTTCTTAGGACTAGTTAGATGCTCTAAAGAATTCACCAGACAGCTTGTTGCTGCTCCAAACTAAGGGAGGACTAACCTGTTAAGGCAAAGCTAGTGCTAGGTTCAAAACAAAATATGGACATCATGTTAGTGTTTTCAAGAATAAATTGTTTTATATATTGATTAATTAGGTCTATGTAGCTATCTTTGATGACTTGTTCATTTATCCATCTGACTGAACTTGGGGAGGTTTTTTCATATTTGTGATGTCTTTCTTTTTTCCTTGAAATTCCATGTTCCTCTTTCTACCTTAGGAATGTTTTATTTCTGGCTTTCCAAGTTGAGTACTGGAATTTTTTCCATTCATTTAATATTTCAACTATGCAATCTTTTGCTTTGGCTGCATTGTGGATTGTTTGGTAAATTGTTTTGATAGTGAATTTAAAAAAGGCTCCTTGATGAATAATTTGAGCTGCTGCAAAGTATCCAAGGTTATGTTGCTTTTTATTGTGGTTAATGCTTGACTTTTTCTTTCTCTAGGTATGTATTTGAGTATTGTTTTCTAGATTATTGTTATGGCTTAATGTTTAATGTCTATTTTGTTGTGTTGACACAAGATTGAGTGGTAGTTGTCTTCCACTTGATCACACCTGCAGTATTTATTGTCTTTATATAGTGATGGTTTTCTACTATATAATTTAGTTTTGGTTGGAAGTTCGTTATTCCATAAGTTTAGTGAGAACTTGCAAATTTGCTGATCTTCAAAGGAGGTATTTGTGTTGCTAATCTGAGATGGATGTAGGTGGTTATATATTTCTTGCCAATGGATATGTTTGTATTGTCCAGTAAAGTCTGTAAGTGTTTTGTTAAGTAAGCACCATTGTGCAATATACTTTTCCTGGATGATCTTTTTGCAAATGTTCTTTGCAGGTATGTCAATTTGGGTATTGTTCCATTGTATTGTTAGATATGTTTGTGGATTCTGATTGGGTTGAATATTAAGGATACTGGTGCCCGGATGCATTTCTTGTGGTCCTATGCCTATTGAGGCCAGTTGATCTGCTTGTTCGTTATGTTTGATACCTGAGTAGGCTTGGACTTTATGCATTTGCAATTTGAGATGTCTTGCAATGCAGATATCTTTTATGGTATACAGCATGTGGAAGTTCTTTTGTTTTCTGATAAGGCGTGATGCTGAGGTTTTCAATGTCTGTTGAATGCAACTAATTGCTGTTTGGC